>PISW01002962.1:0-232075 GCA_004023785.1 Mungos mungo | reverse complement strand
CCGGGCCTGAAAAAAAAAAACCACAGGTGCAAAGGGCGGGGCCAGGGAGACCTGCAGGGGCGGGGGGCGGGGCCCCGAACAGTTGCGGGTCCGGAAGCGGTGCCTCAGGTGAGGAGCTGGCGGCGGGCGAGTGGTCTCCGGAGCAAGGAATGCAGCCCTCTCCGTTGTCTAGGGGGGTTTGGGTGGGCTCGGGAGCTTTGGGCCATCTGAATATTATGGAGGCTTCGAGAGTTGCCGCTGAGCCAGAGGGGCTGGCCAGGCCTGCTTGTGCTTCTCCTGAGGCTGACTTGGATCTTAGCTCGTCCCCGTTATTAGGCTGTGCCACGCTGTGCCGTAAGTGGGGCGCGTCGTTTTTCACGATCTCAGGGGCTTTCCCTGGGCTGTTGCAGGGGGCTTGCCTCGATTGGGGTCGGCGGTTGGCATTCATTCGCTGATCAGAAACGTGTTGGAGAAATGTTGCTTGCTGGAAGAGTAGTTGGTGTGAAGCTTGAAGGGTCCTGGTACCAGATGCTGCTGCCGATCTTCCCAATGGCAGTCTCCGAAAGACTGACTTGGCAGCCTAGTGAGGGGGAAGAACAGGAATGAGGGTCCAGAAGCTTTTGCCTCTGTGGGACCCCCGGAGAGTCTTTCACCTCTCGGAGCTTTGTGTCTTCTTTGCAAAACGAGCATCTAGCAGCGTGCAACCTGCCTTGTGTGCCTCCCAGGGGGCTTGTGAGGATAGGATGGAAAAATGCTTACTGAGCAAATCACGGGTAAAGTTATGAGCCTCCCTCCTCTTTGCCAATGGGGAGGTTGGATTCACGGACTGGGTGTTTAAAGAGGAGGGTATTTCTAATTAGCAGACCATTTTCTTGTTTGAGTTTGGGATGAGGTATATGGCAGAGAGTGCCCAAAAGACTCAGTCCTGTCTTGCTTGGATCATGACTTGGATGAAGGCCACTGAGGGAGCAGTGGCAGGTGGAAACCGAGGAACATTGACTTGTTTGCTGACCTTTAGACCCCAACCCCAGCGAGGACTCTGAGCTGGATCATGAGGCTTGCGCTTGATCTTTAGGGAATTCCTCCTCCCCATCCAAGTAGGAACTCTGCTTTTACCACATTCCAGAAGGAAGACGCTAAAAAGAAGCAGGTGCGAGAATTTCATTAGCCTCCTGGAGGGACAGAGAGAAGAAACCAAGATGAGAGGGCCCCCTCCTATCCAGAAGATGTCCTGTGCCGCATGTGTGTGACCCTCTGGTGCCCATGAGTAGCTCTACTCACTAGCAGTTTGAGCAAACTGTCATTTCTCCTCCCTGCATTGCCGGAGAAGGAGGCTTCTCCTGCACTGGCCTGCATTTTTCTTTACTTTGGGAGGTATGGAACTTTCGGAGGCCAGCCACCGTGGTGCTGGCCTCTCTCGCTACCTCTTGGCTGGGTGGCGGTGGCCCAGTGGCATCACGGGAATGGCACCTCGGGGATGGGTCCTTACTGGGGTCCGTGCTTGTGTGGCAGGCACCTCTGGGTCTAGAAGCCGCATCTTTGAGTTGGTCCCTTTCTGTCCTGGCAGAAACTGTATCAGTGGTGTTCAGAGATTGCTGCCCTCCAGAATACCGTCCTGCTCTGCGGGTTAAAAGGAAAGCCCAAACTTGGTGGCCCACAAAGGTTAGAACACGTGTTGGATAATGAGGGGATCGGCTCTTTGAATGGTTATTGGAGTGACGATGCCCAGGGCTGAGAGACAGACTTCGTCAATAGAAAATATTGAACCCGAAGCTCTCTGCGATGTGGCCCCGTCTACCTTTTCAGCCTCTGCAGTATGGAGGGTGAAGGCTCTGGCTTGGAAGTCAGCTCTGTGTTGGACCCTTACGCACCAGTTCCTCAGCTTCTCAGAGCTTTGCTTGCCTTATTTGTGAAACAAGGGTAATCATGTCCGTGTTGAGAGGTTGTTACAAAGAATAAATGAGACAAGGTATCTGAAAGCACCTGGTATGTTAGGGTCCATCTCTCCCCTCCCTGCCCCCGCATCTCTCAGCACAGCAGAACGGCATGTGGCATGTCAGGAGAGCAGGAGCAGCAGGAGGACTGGTAATTCCGAGGCCTTCACTTCTTGTGTAACCTTGAACAAATCTCTTTGCCAGACCTCCGTTTTCTAGGCTGCGCGAGGAGGGTGTGAGACTGTGAACTTCAAGGGTGGCGTTTGCTCTGCCATTCTCATCAGCACGCTGCCGTGTTTCCCCGAAAGGCAGGAGGGAGGAAACTAATGACCTGTTGTTTAGTTCTTTAAAAAAAAAAAATCTGTCTGGCACTTTGCCTAGAGTAGGTGCTCATTAAATACTCGTTGAAGGAACCGATGAAGGGGTTTAAGAAGTGTGGCACATTTGCAAAAACGTATTGCAACATTAGTGAAATTGGTGAACTCAGTGTCAAAGACCAAAGCTGTTTCATGGTCCTGTTTTACCACAAATTAAGTTCATTCACCTTTGTTCATAAGCGTACATACTTCTTTGCGGTCACAGTTAGATGTATGTGAGCGTTTGCAAGAGGCCTGGCACGAAGTGTTTTTTAAATGGTGTTTTTAATCTTAGTTTTATAAGAAAAAAAAATCACACATGGCTTCTCTTTTTTAAAGGCAGGCAGTTCATGGGGTGCCTGGGTGACTCAGTCAGTTAAGTGTTCAGCTCTTGGTTTCGGCTCAGGTCATGATCTCATGGAGTTCGTGAGTTCAAGCCCCACATCAGGCTCTGCACTGACAGTGTGGAGCCTGCTTGTGGTTCTCTCTCCCTCTCCCTCTCTCTCTTTGTCTGTCTCTCTCTCCTCCCCCCCCCCCACCACAGCCTCTCTTACTCTCAAAATAAATGAATAAACTTAAAAAAAAGGGAAGTCATTCAAAGGGGAGCAAATTATAAAGGGTCTTTCTTGCCTCCAGCTGCCTGTCCTTCTCCCTAGGGACAACTACTCTTACCATTTTCTTGTTTATTATATATTCTTCTCTTACACAAGGAACAGTATCTGTACATACTCTTTTCCTTCATTTATTCACTCGATCTGTTTGGGAAATTGTCCCAGCACTGGAATATGTTCCAGTTGGTACACACAGTTCCTTCTTAATAAATGTTTTTGACTGATGTTGTGAGCACAATTTTGTTCATGTCTTCCCCGCCCTCCCCGTGGTGTTTACTCAGTAATGATTAGGAGTCATTGTTTAGAAGAATAACAAGAGACATCCCTTGTTCTTTTCTAGGAAACAAATGGCTTTGGTCCCATTGAACAGTAGACTGCAGGCAATCCACGTATGGATGCAAGGCGGACGACAGAGAGAAAGGAACAGGGATCTGGATACTAGTGAATGAAAACTGACTTTCCATTCAGCCCTTGATTCAAAGTTCAGCTGTTACTCACTGCCTGTATGACTTGGGACAATTTACCTAATATTTCTGCATATCAGTTTCCTTATCTGCAAATGGATAATGATAATAGAATCCACCTTCTGAGGTTTCTGTGCAGAGGACATGAGATCGTGCATACAGAGTATGTGCAGTAATAGCGGGTCTTAGTTGATGCTCCGGAAGGGGTGGCTGCCATGGTATTAATAACCTGAAGTAGCCTTTTGTTTTTTGTCAGTAGATATTTACTGGGCAGTTGAGACTAAGCCACGGACAACGCCCAGAGTCCTTGCCCTTGAGATGCCCACATACTGTGCAGGGAGATGACACATAAGCCACTGACTACCCAACAGTTACAGTGCGCCCAGCGTTGGGGTGGTGAGCAGTAGGGGCTCATGGAGGCAGGAAACAATGACTTCTCCCTGGGTGATTTGGGCATGGCTTCCCAGGTCCACTATCCCCTCCTTTGTGAAACCTCCTCTGTTCTTCCAGGCACAAGTGACCACTCCTTTTTGTCCTCCCTTGACTTTCATTGTGTGTCCGCCTTGATTGGAGCACGCACGGGGTAATGGCAGGCTTCGCTTTACATCTGTGGCTCCTCCCTGCACAGGTAGACTCTCCGGCTGTCTTTGCTGCTGAGTCTTCAGGGTAGGCTCTTGGTGGACATTGGGATGTACCTCTGGACCCGCTGAATGGTGGCAGGCTCTTATTGATAAGTCATCAGTTCTCTGGTGAAAGCCAGTTTCTGGGCTCTGTTCCTTCACTTTCCAAGTACTTGGGTGCTGACCCTGACAGGCGTGTGTTGTGCCATAAGCTAGCCGTAGGCTTTGAGTGTGGCTGGTGAGACTTGTCCAGAAAGTCTTAGAGATGGGAGAGGAAAGAAGTATTTGCTCCGGAAGCTCCGGGACAAGATGGGGAAGCAGAAAAAAGGACAGCTCTAGACATGAACTTGCTGAAGCCCACCTTGGCTTTCCTCAGAGTATGGCTGCTCACCCTTCTCTTGGGGTGAGGCTGTGGAGGAGCAGGCTCGAGGGAGCAGAGGAGGTGGTGTGTAGATTTTGACCAGGGGAAGTGGACAGTTGGTCAGGTTGGTGTTTGTGAGGGGCATCCTGAGGGCATTTCCAGGGCCATTTTTCTTAAAAAAGAGAGGTGGCCTTACTTTGCTTATGTGGGCGCTCACTCACCAACCTTGCTGGCTTCCTGCTTTGGGCTAAACCCTTTGCTGGATGCTGGGCAGGTATGGAGATGAAGGAGTTCTTCCCTGCCTTTGAGGAGCTTGTAGTTGGTGGAGGAGCCACATGCAAACAGAAGGTGACCAGAAGGTGACTGACTGTGCCAGAAGACCTCAAATCACTGGAGCCAGGCAGACCTGGGTTCAAATTCTGGCTCTTCTGCACTCAAGGCCTTGGGCAAGGGTCTTCCTGTCTGTGAGTCTTGGTTTATGGACTTGTTAGATGGGGATAGCAGTTTTATCGAACTCAGGACTCTTGTTGAAGAGTCAGTGAAATAATGCAGTGGAATGTTTAGCCTGGTGCCTGACAGACAGAAAGCTGATGCTTACGGACTGCGCACATGTTACCCGGGGCTCTTTGGGAGCGCTGAGGAGCGCCTCTCTGGCTGTTTTCTCTGGTGTCCAGTGTAGTGGTGATGGTGCTAGTGGGTCAGTGAAGGTGTTGGCCATGCTGTCTGAGAAACCAGCTCTGAAATCACAAAGTGCTCAGGGACTCCTAGGGACACTCTTTGTAGGCCCTGTTGTCGCTGAGCTATAGATTTGTCCACAAGTGTTTCCTCTTCCTTTTTTTATTTTTACAAAAGCTCTTCTCAAAGGTAGTTTCCATCCAGCACGGCTGTGAGCACCTTTTCTTCATTGGATCACCGGCACTGATCAATTCCATGTTTTTTCCTCAAGGGGAGGCATCAGCCAGGCTCATTTCACATGCACGTATGGAGGAGAGCAGAGGCCATGAAGACCCAGGATGACAAATTGTCTCACACTTTTTCCGCAGAGCTTTTGAATCCATTCTGTTCTCTGTAGGAGATTTATCTCCTGATATCAGAGTTTAAAGTGCAAACTCTAGAATCACGCCAACGTGGGTTTGGGTCCTCCACTCACATCCCAGGTGGCTTTGGTCAAGTGGCCACTTCTCTGTTTCCTCATTGATACAGAAAGTGTGATGGTGTGGGAAATAAGCCACTGACCCAATCGAAGGAGGGACGCAGAGACTCGGAGCACATGAAGTCAGATTTCAATCGATGTTCTTGCAAGAGCGAGTGTCTGACGGGCGGGCACACTCGGTGGTTACAGCAGACAGTTTATCTCCTAACATGCAAGCCCCGCCCCCTGACTCCTCATTGGCTGAGTACTTAAGATGTTACAGCCTTCCCCCCTGAAGTCGCCTATGCTCGTGTAAGGCAAAAAGTGGTCCGATTGGAACAAATATACATTTCCTGAGGGACACGGATACTCTCAGTCCCGCCTTTGTTCTTTGGCCACGCTCACTGCAAAGCCCTGAAAAAGCAACATGGAGAGGGGAAGAAGAACCTGGAAATGAAGTGTCTAAGGGTTGGAGACTCCATTGTGGGCTGGGGGTGGGGGGGGGTGGGGGGGGTTCATACATATGTCCAATAGGTTGTAATGTAATCCTATTGTTAACCAGACAGCACAGCTTTTATTTGATGTTTCTGAAAATGAATCATCTCTTTTACTTTCCACAATGGTACTTACCTCCCTATGGGTCCTAAAAGGCTTCAAGGAGATGATGCAAAATGGGGCTCAGCGTAGTGTTCACACATCATGAGCACCCCGTAAATGTGAGCTGGAATAACGTTCTCTTCGCCCATTGTTAGACGGCTTGCAGAATGCTTTTCTGGGGGATGTTAACTTGCTGCCTGTGGAAGTTACGTGAGTTGCCGAACAAGGAATATGTTAGAACTCACATGTCCGTGGGGGCAGGGGCTAGCAGGGTCATCCAGGGTGGCGGGAGGAACCCGCTCGTGTAGGGACCGCAGATGCAAGTGCGCCCTCCCACAAAGCAGTTGGCTGTTGGTGAGGGAGAGACGGAGTCCCGGCGAGGGCCGGCCCTGCCTCCGGCTGGTCCCGGAAACGAAGGCCGGTTTCCGAGTTCGTTCTGCCTCCTTGTTCTGTGACTCCGTGTTAGGTAGAGGGTCTTTGATATGAACAGATGCAACATTATTTTTTTCCTTTCTAAAATTTAAATATTTTTAGGGGCACCTGGGTGGTTACGCGTTGGACTTCGGCTCCGGTCGTGATCTCACGGCTCGTGAGTTCAAGCCCTGCTTCTGGCTGGCTCTGTGCTGACAGCTTGGAGCCTGAAGCCTGCTTTGGATTCTGTGTCTCCCCCTCTCTCTGCCCCTTCCCCATTCACGATCTGTCGCTTTCTCTCTCCTTCAACAATAAATAAACATTAAAAAATTTTTAAAAAGATTGAGATTTAAATATTTTTATTATAAGGTTTTATTTTAAGGTGAAGACAATCACTTGACTAATCAGAAGAAATTTAAATATTTGGCCTCAACAGTCAGATTTCTTTGAAAATCATCTTCGTAGAGATGAAAGAAAGACTGATGAGTATAATTAAATTCGTGTTTATTGGATATAATAATTCTCACCCACTCTTGTATAAGCTTGATAATTAGGTCAAGAGAAATCTGTGCTTTTGATACATTTCTGGGTAATTAAATATTTATGGAAAACAAGTTAATAAATTCAGGAGAATATGCTGTGTCTCTTTTTGTGGCACTGAAGTTTGTTATGTGGAATTGGTGACCTTGACCATTTTGAGATATTTTTTATTGTGTGTTCCTTCTGTCGCTGTGTTTTGATTTGTTTTTCCTCTGGGCACCATATCTCCAACACTTCCGGCCCACTCGCATTTCTAGACTGCTCCCCCCCAGGCTCCCACAGCGCCCGGCTGTGGTGTGTGATAACACTGTGTGACTGCAGTTGCTCTTGCCAAGTCCTGGGCCTTGCCCGGGGCTAGTACAGGGCAGCCAGAATGGGTTGTTGGTCGTTCCCTCTGCTTAAACCCCTTCGGTGACCCCTTCGGTGACCAGATCGTGGCTTGGCCTGCTGGGTGTAACAGCATGCTTTGTCGTGCAGTGGTTGGTGATGGCTGTCTCCTGTGGTGCTGTCAGATCCTGGACTGGGGCTGCTTTGCTCACTGGCGGGTCTTTAGGGCCTGGCACAGCATCTGGCACATAGCAGGTAGCCCATAAGTGTTTGTTGAATGAATAAGTGAAGTAAATGGTGAGTGTCCAGTAACTGATTTGAATCTATGAAATGAGAACGTTGTTGGATCTGAGGTCCCTTCATTATAAAATATCTCAACAGTTTACAAAGTCTCTTGACACCTGTTTTTTCAGGCTCATATTGATTCTTACAAGGCAGTCTATGAGTGCATAGGAGAAAATGGAAGCTCAGAGAGGCTAAACAGATTGTGCAAGATGCAGCTGTGGGAGAAGCCGAGGGCTCCTCCAGTGTCTGTTCTAGCACGCTGTGCTGCCTCAAGGTGTGGTTTCTGCCACCGGAGGAGCCACAGGTGAGATAAGGAAATAGGGAGGCATTGAAAAAGGTACTTGTAATAGTTTATCTTAGGTGTAGTTATTTTAATTTCCTGATAATGGAACTTAAGGAGTGCAATTTGCAGTGAGGGTTTTAAGGTCTGGTTTCATTCTAGGGACTTCTGCCTTGTAAATGTCTAAAGTACAGTCATTACTAATGCATGTGTTTGATGAGTTGACAAATAAGATTAGAAGTTATCTGATGATTGATAGGTAGCATTCTCTTGCTGTTTTCAAACCTGCCAGGTTGCTCTAGTTAGCTTACTTCTCGGCTTTCTCTCTGGGTATAGCCGCTACAGGGCTTTTCCGCAGGGAGCCCTGCTGTGGACTTTGCCCTCGTCAGATGTGGTGTCAGTCCGTCCTGAAAGTTAGAGGGCATGGAGTCCACGCTTCCCGCCTCGCTGCTGAGGGCGGGGACTCTGCCAGGGTTTCCTACTTGGGCATCCTGATTCTCCGCCTGTGGACTTTAGCACAGCCATTTGTACATTGCACTTTTGCAACAGCTTCCTGCAGGACATAAAACGTTGCACGTAGACCGTGTCCATGAAGAAGCATTTATCTCTGATGAAAACCTCTGTATCGAAGTCCTTTGTTGAATCAGAGGAACGAAGGCCTGACTTACGTTGTATGCAGCTCTGGGGTCTGGTGGCAGTGGCTCTGGGGTCTGTTGGAAATCTGCGTGTTGGCTTCTTAAAGGCTAGAGATTCTTGGAACCTAGTTTTATCAGTATAGCCAATATCCTTGTGGAACAGAGACAGCAGCCTGGTATTACAGAAAAATCACCAGATACGAAGCCAGAATGGCAAGTGTGCTTTCCAAATAAACAGGAATATCCCTGGTGTGGCTTCAGCCTTTCTTCAGTAGGAAAGCCCCCGTTTTATATTTTATTAACTTACTTTATTAACTTATTTTATCTGTTTATTTTTGAGAGAGAGAGAGGAGGGGAAGGGCAGAGAGCGTGGGGACAGAGGATATGAAGCGGGCTCCGCATTGACAGCAGAGAGCCTGACGTAGGGCTCGGACACGTGAACCGGGAAACCATGACTTGAGCCAAAATCGGATGCTCAACCAACTGAGTCACTCAAGCGCTCCAGAGAGCCCCAGTTTTAAAATCTGAGATTGCTTTGGGAGGGCTGAGTCAGAGTAAAGAGAGCTGAATGATGGGAAAGTACTGTACCAGCAGCAAAAGGCAACATTATTCCTTGTTCTTGCCTATTTTCTAGACTTAGCTGTTAGTCCATCTATCTGTGTGTCCATCCATCCATCCGTAATCCATCCAGTTCTGTTCAGAGGCCACTGAGTGTGGGGCCACAGTACAGAAAAAGAGGCGTCTCGTCCTTGCTGTCTTTGAGCTTATAATCTACAGCAAAGTTAAAGAAGTATAAAAATAAGTACGAAAACGATAACAAGTATGGAAAACATTAATTGCAGCACTGATGACGGCTGCAGAGGACGGGTACAAGGTGCCTGCCGACCGTAAACAGGGCAGCTTTTTCCCACGGGAAAGATGAGTTGGACTTGACCAGGTGAGCAGGTGGTGGCCGCATGGTCATGGTCCCAACTGGGACAAGGGCGTGGCGAGTTCCAGACTTAACGGAGAGCCAGTGTGGCTGGAGCACTGAGAGCAAGGGAGACTGTAGTGTTCACATCCCGGTGGGTGGTGGTCCCGGTGCTGTTTTCGTGACCTGCGCAGGCATCCCTGACAGGCTCGGGACATGCCGACTCTTGTTTTTCAGAACCCCCATCTATCACCCAAAGCGTCTATCCCTGAAACAGTACCTGCCGTGGTTTCCGAGATAGCAGTTGGCTTGATTTTTATTGCTGTCAAGATTGGTTGCTTTCTTTGCTTCTTGATCTCGTTAGTGGTTTTCATTCCCCATTTCCTGAGCTCGCACCTGGGCTCGGCGCTGCAGGCTTGCCATCAGGAGCCCATGGACCTGACACACAGGAGTAAACAGATGAGGGCGATGGATGCTGGGTCAGGGGCGGCAAGTCGTGGAAGTGGATGCTCTTGGGATGGAACCAGACTCACAGGATCTTAAAGATAGATTTTCAGTGTCCCAGGCAGAGAGGGACATGGGCAGGGGACACAGACTGCAGAGAACTGTGGGAGAAGCAGAGAACGTGCTGTGTGTCAGGAATGGTGAGTCACGTGACGTTGCTGGGTGTGAAGCTCACGAACACGGGAGGAGAAGCTGGTAGGAGACGAGGTCAGGGGTGTGGGTTGGAGTCAGCTCTCAGAGGGACTTGAAGGCCGTGCTTGGGAGTGCAGACGGCATCCTGGGGCCAGCAGAGAGCCATTCCAGAGTTACGGAGGGAGGGAAACACTGCCGGTTGTGACCCCGGTGCAGAGGATGGTTGGTGTGGGGGGGTGAGTGCGGGGCTGTTGCCCCCGAGGTTGGCCATGGTGATGGAGAGGAGGAGGCAGGTTTGGGAGAAACTGAGGTAGAGGTCTCCTTTCTTGCAGATTTAGTGGATGGGAGGGCAATGTCAGGGTTTCCCACTTTAGTGATACTAACGTTTGGGCCAGTCTCAGAGATAAGGAACACGAAAGGGGTATTGGGTCGAGGAGGAGAAAGTAGTGAATTCAGTTTTGGCCACAGCCAAGCTGAGTTTGGGAGGCCTGTGGGACAGCGTCTCGGCAGCTGGCCTGCTTGTCTGGAGCTCAGAGAAAGATCTGGGCCGGAGCAGTGGTCCTCAGTCAGTGCATCGGGATCCTCAGTGATGTTGGGGGGAGAGAGACTGGTCATCTGTACGTTGTAGAGTCTTCATAGGTGGCTCCAATGCCCTGCTGGCCAAGAGAGAGAGACTTGGGGTCATCCTTATATAGCTGGCCCAAAGCGATAGGAGAGGGATGGGTCACCCAGGGATTTTGGGCACGGGGTCCTGGCTGCGGTGCTGGGGAGCACCAGCACGAGGCGTGGAGCACATGGACGAGGCAGAGAAGGAGCAGGAGGAGGGTCAGTGAGGAAGGAGTAGCCTGGGAAGATGCTGATATGGGAACTGGTGGCTGGGGCATCCCCTCCAGCTCACTCCCTGCTGGGCCTCTGCCCATGCGGCCGGGTGCCCCGGGCTTCCCACTGGCATATTTTCACTAACGTTGGAGACAGTCCAGCATTAGTTCCCTCTGCTTCCGTGTGCAAACGACCGAGGGAGGCCCTTGGCTGCAGCCGGCGCCTCGACCCTTCGTCCGCCCTCAGACCCCCTCGGGCGCCTGCTCCTGCTGCTCCTTTGGCTTGAAATCTCTGGTTCCTGAAGCAGCAAAGTTGGGGCCCCACCTAGCGTTCTGAGGTTCAGGATAGGTCTGCAACCGCAGTGGGAAGGGTGTGTGTCTAAATCTCAGGAATGGGAGCTACCGGAGCTCTGGGAGGAGGTCCTGGAAGATGACAGACCCACACAGACTGGACTAAGGTGCTGTGGGAGCCCCGTGACTGGGCCATGTGTTCTTGGTCCCTATGTGTCCCGAGTTTGGGCAGCAGGTCAGAGCCTGGGATACAATTTCCAGAACTTACAGATGGGTCTAGGAGTTAGTGTATGTGAGATTTACCCAGCCTGCTCATGAAGGGTGTCCTCATTGACAAAAGTGGAAGGCCATTCCCCTGGTAGTCCTAAATGCCTGCCAGAGACCAGCTTACAGAACCCAAGATAGAGCCAACGAGACTCTGATGTCTGATCCCACATGTGTCTTTAACCCTGACCCAAAGACCTGGGAATTTGGGGCAGAGCCAGAGACCTGGTTGGCACTGGCCCTGGTGCTGAAAACCGCAGCTGAAGATGGTGAGAAAGGGTCAGGGATGATGGGGGGTGAGTAGCTGTTCTTAGTATCGGGGCCACCACCCTGATACGAAGTCACTTACCTCTCACAGAAGGAGAAAGAAAAAGGATTAATGTTCATTGAGTTGGAAAACCTCAACACTTAGTAAAGAGAAGGGAGCAGAAAAGTGGAGGAAGTGTGTGTCCCTGTACAGAACATAAAATGCTGTTCAGCTCTTGTGGGATGGAACACAGAGAACTGTTTTAGAATATGAGGCTGACTGAGCTGGGTTCACATCCTGCCTTTGCCCAAGGACTCGTTACCACAGTGAAGATACTCTTATTTATTTATTATTATTGAAGATACTCTTATTGATGGTGACCTCCTGAGCCTCACTCACTAGAGTGAGTTTTCTCATGTTAAATGGGTGTGATAGCAATACTCAGAGAAGTTTTGTAAGGACTCAGTGGTGCAGGAAAGGTGCTTGACAAAGTGTCATTCACAGAGTAATGGTTCAATAAGTGATGGCAGTAATAGTGATGATGATGATATGGTCCTTGCGTGGGTACCTCTGCTGATTTCTCCACTGGACTAAACCCCACCAATGGAGCACATGTATGACGTAAAGGACTTCAGCAATAATAGGCTCAGCTGCTGATCCTGGATCAATAGTTGGAGGTGATAAGGACTAAATAGCACGTTAGCCGTAGTTTTAGCAATGATGTAGATTTATATCAACTCTTCTGTCTCTCTGAGTATTTTGGTGGATATTGGGGGAGGTGCCATTAAAGATCATTTACCTAGTGTTTGATTGTTAATGCCAAAGTCTTATTTTTATGACTAGGCTTGTTACTGAGCAGCCTCTTATTAAATGCTTTTGGGGGTGTATGGGGGGAGAATGTTTCTTGAATAGATAAGATGAAAGTCAGTCAGTTGATCAATTAATTTCTGGCTCTTTCCAGGGAAGTCTACACATAGTAACAGTGACAATAACCGTATCTCCAAATGTTGGCTGTTCCAGTAGATAGTCTATAAAACTTGATAAAATAGTGATAGTCATCTGGAAATATAGGTTGGTAAAAAACATTAAAAAATTTTTTTAGGGCACTGAAATGGCCTTCATTCTTCCAGTCCTGTTCAACAAATGTTTGAGTTGTCTGCTATGTGTAAAAACAGTGCTAGACCCTAAGTTGGGGGAATATAATAATTGACATCTGTTGGATATCTTTTGTGATACATATTCTCATATAACATTTATCTCTGTCCCTATGAGGGAGCCATTTTTGTAGTTTGGGGTATAAGTGACAGAAAACTGAAATTACAAGGACATAAATAAGATAGAAGCTTCTCTCTTATGTGGGAGAGGTGCAGAGAGCATCAGCTCAGGGGAGGTATGGAGCCTACATGGTCAGAGACTCCGCTTCCTTCTCTCCTGTTCCATCCTGAGGCTCTCTTGGGAATGGCTTCTAAGGCTGAAGTCACTTCTACGCCTGAAATGGCTGCTGGGGCTCTAGCTTTTGCATCTGCATTCCAGCCTTTGAGGGCCACTTTCCAGAATTTGTGCATGACATTTCTTGCATCTCATTGGCCTGATCTTGGTCATATGGCCACACCTAGCAGTAAGGAGGTTGGGAAATGTAGTCTCTATTCAGGGAAGCCATGTGCCCATCTGCAGACCAGAATTTCTGTTACTAAAGAGGGAGATGGGGATGGTTATTGGGAATGGTGAGGGGCGAGCCTCACTATTATTGGCCCCACTTCACAGATGTGGAGCCTCAGAGTAGTTGAGCTCAGGCTGATGTATATGGCCGATAAACAGCTGACCCTTCACAACTTATTATAAAGCAGTAATTTATTAATTCCATATGGCGCTTCGGTAAGAACCGGAAAATAGACTCCTGGAAAAGAAATGACTTCTTTGCTAACCTGCACAGGAGCTTAATTCATGAGCCACTGGGAGTTACACAATAGCAAAGGGAGGAATGGCTATTACATTGTTGGGCCATTTGGCTTTCAGTGCCAGAAGGAATTGCTAAGCTTGACCACATACAGCAGTGGATATTCCAGAAGAGTTTGAGAGAACAAAACCTGGAGTTAAAGATGGGAAGATGTATACGGAACTCTGTTATGGGATCTAGAAGAGGTGGGTTACAGGATTCAGGTGGGGTGAGTTAGGAGGGAGAAGTTCCCCCGTCTACTTTCTTTTTTTTTTTTTTCCTTTTTGTATGTGTAATGTTTGAGTCAGAGACAAAGGACTTCACCACTAGCATAAACGTTAGCGTGTGTGTCCACGTCCCTTCCCCCACATTCCGTGGGGGTGACGCCACGGGCCCAGATGCTGTGCTTCTGTGTCAGGGCCAAGAAACACTGAGCTGGGGGACCGGCTGCTTTATAGCAGGCACGTAGCGAGCTTGCTTTTCGGCCCCAAGGGAGACATTGTCTCATCCCTCAAGGTTGCCCGCTGCAAGCACAGCCTCGAAAAGTGGCCTGGGTAAAGGCTGGTCAGGAGCTTGGATTCTTGGCATTTCCAGCAGGCCATGCTGGAGTGCCAGAAACCATGGAGGAGTGAGTGCCCTAACAGGTGCTTGCCACGATCAGGTGGGAGAGCGTGTGCAGAGCATGTGCCCATAGGACGCTCCCACCCGGTGTTATTATCCCTGATGTCTGACAGGTCCAGCGGCGGCACGGTCATTACAATGTTCCCACCGGGTTTCCAGTGTTTAGACGAGTGGGGTGCTGGGCAGCCGGACGGGAAGAGAAAGGCTGACTCCCAATCGCTTGTGTACAGCCTCTGCCTTCTTCTTTTTATTTTAAAGTTTTTTTTAATGTTTAATTAATTAATTTGAACTGATAAGAACAGATACTACACTTGATCTTAGCCAAAATGCCGAGAAGCGATTTTAATTAATTAATTTGAGAGAGCACAGGGAAGGTCAGAGAGAGAGAGAGAGAGAGAGAATCCAAAGCAGGCTCTGCACTGACAGCAGGGAGCCCAGTGTGGGGCTTGAACTCATGAACTGGGAGATCATCACCTGAGCCGAAGTCAGTTGCTTAACCAGCTGAGCCACGCAGGCACCAACCTTCTGCCTTCTTGTATACATTTCTTGTTTTCTTTTCTCTGGTGTACGTTTCATACCCAGTACATCCCTAGGGCATGTAGTCTGCTAGCTTTTGGTAAATTATTTATAATTCTCTTTCCTTATGTATAATCAAATGAAATATATTTCTTGAGCTTAATATTTGTGGTTTGCTTAGCTTGAAGTACAATGAGTTTTTCTTAAGAAATAGGTTATGACTTGTTTTTGCATATGTTGAGCAAAGTCCTTGGTAATTGGTTCCAAGTTAATGAAAACTTTTAAATCTGTCTGATGTGTTAAGAGTCCCATAAAAACGTAGAGCTAAAGGGTGTTGAAAGATGAGCTCACCTATCCAGTTTTATAGAAGAGGAAACTGAGGCAGGAGAAGACACTAAGAGCGGTTCCCGTTGATGAGTGCCAGACACAGTGCTGGGCCTTCACCCCCAACCCCGTCCAAGGATCCTTGAATCCATTAGGGTGAGAGAGGAGACCAAAGGGAATGTGTCTACAAACTTCGGATAAATACCGGACCAATTGTCACGTGTCCTCATTTAAGGATGAACAAATGGAAGAGCGAGCACCAGAGGGGACCCCCCGAGAGGATGCCGCGGCGTCAAGGGAAGTGAGCAAGGCGTGCGTGCAAGAAGCAGAGGAAGAGCAGGCTTTGGGCAGGAAGTTGCCCAGCCTCAAACGTTGTCTTCTTAGTCCTCTCCGGGAAGCTGGAGAGGCTGTGAAAGGTGAGAGGATGAGTCAACAGACGGAGATGGGAAAGGAGCTTGCGGACTTGAAGCACAGGAGAAATGGAGTGCATGATGCCAGCGTTTGGGACTGTGGCACCGCGGTATGTCGGGGTCCGGAGGAGGACACACCACTGCACTCAGGAGGGACACGGAAGCAACTGAGGAGGCCCCAGGTGTGGATAACGGGCCAGCCTGGAGACCAGAACAAACAGCACAGAAGGAAGCCTCGATTCTTCTGAAGAAGGACCTGAATCTGTAGATTATAAGGGCTCATCGTGAGCCAGGCAAAATTAGCAAAAATTAGGAGAGGATACCATTAGCATCCTGGCAGAAGGAGACTTTAAATCGAAGAAGAAAGTTCAGCTAGGCTCAGGTTTCCCTCCAGCAGAGGTGCCAGGGGCCGTGGGGCAGTACCTGTGGAGTTTTGAGGGAAGAGGTTGTGGCCACTTATTCTCAGCTCAGTTTTAGTTCACATTTGGTGGTAACAGAAATTCTTTTCAGTTGTGTAAGGACACACCTTGTGTGTAGCTTTTGCTAGAGCCACGCACCATTCCGGGGGCAGGGGGACATCATTGGAAGGCACTGAGAGGTGAGTTAAAACAAAGGACCATCCACGGGCAGGTCATAGGAAGGACTGGCAGTGGGAGCGGGACCATTCAAATATCAGATGATTTCAAAGTAGTTGTTGTGATTATGGCATAAAATGTAATATAAGTGAAATGATGGAGAGAAGACAGAACATGAAACCGTAATGAATAGAGAAAGCAGGAGCTCCTGCTTAAACTAGAGATCATGCATGTGAACACTCCACCCTAAAGAACTATACAAATATGAGGGGTAAAAGATTTGAAAGCAAGCTCCATGCCATCCAGTCTGCCTGGACATGTGTTTTCTAGCTAATGAAATGCTGTGCAGGTGTGCAGTGTACCTGGGGCCACTTTTGTGGTGACTCCTCTGGACATCCGCTTTTGAAACTACCCCGCAGAGATTTGCTTGGCACCTTCATGCGGCAGGAGGGTGTATTGCTGGCGGGAGTGTAAAATGGTGCATACTTTTGGGAAAACGCTATGTCAGTGTCTCAAAAAATTAACCGCCAAATTGCCACATAACTTAACAATTCCATTCCTAGGTATAAACCTGGGAGAATTAAAAACAAATGCACACACCAAAACTTGTACATGCATGTTCATAGCAGTAGAAGTGTTATTCATAATAGCCCCAAATAGGAACAACCCAATATCCATCAGGCGATGAATGGATAAACAATGGAGTATTATTTCTTTATAAGAAGAATGAAGGACCGGTTTTTAGTAGGACATGGATGAACCTTGAAAACATCCTAAGTGAGAGAAACCAGACTCAAAAGGCCACATACTGCCTGATTCTGTTTTTAGGAAATGTCTAGAAGAAGCAAATGTGCAGACACAGAAAGTAGATTGGTGGCTGCCAGGGAGATGGGCGCAGGAGTGAGCGCTAATAGGGACAGGGTTTCTTTTGGGGCTGATGAAAATGTTCTGGAATTAGACAGTGGAGATGACTGTGTATCTTGGTGAATATGCTAACACCTGCTGAGTTCTAGTATAAAAGGGTCCGTTTTATGGTACGTAAGTGATATCTCAATTAAAATAGTTCTTTTCCTTATCATTAAATGGTAATTGTGGAGAAGTGAGAAAATAAAGATAGACATCCCACCTCCCAAAAGCAGCCATCATCTCCTTTTATCTTTTTTTGTTGTTGTTGAAGTATAGTTGCCATACAGTGTTACATTAGCTTCAAGTGTACCGCGTAGGGATTTGTGATCTGACAGTTCTATGCAGAACTCCGTGCTCATCATGATGAACGTAATTGCCACCTGTCACAGTACACCGCTGTTACCGTATTACTGGCTGTGTTCCCTGTCTGTACTTCCCGTCTCCGTGACTTACCCAGTACCGCCACAGCACTGTGTGCCTCTGAGTCCCTTTTTGCTCGTCACCCACCCACTTCCCCTCTGGCAACCACCAGTTTTCCGTATGTAAGACTCTGACTTTTTGTTTTGTTTTTAGGCTCTCCACGTAAGTGAAATCATACCGTATTTGTCTCTGTCTAATTTCACTTAGCATAATACCTTCTCGGTCCATTCATGTTGTCACGGAGAGTAAGATCCCATTATTTTTTATGGATGAATAGTTTCCATTGTGTACATATGCATCCCATGTCTACTTTATGCACCCATCTAGCAGTGGGCACTTGGGCTGCTTCCATATTTTGCTATTTATAAATAATGCTGCAGTAGACACGCAGGTGCATAGAGCTTTTCCAATTAGTGTTTTTGTTTTCTCTGAGTAGTTACTCAGCCCTGGAATTACTGGATCATGGGGTAGTTCTATTTTTAATTGTTTGAGGAACCTCCATACTGCTTTCCACAGTGGTGGCACCAATTTATACTCATATCAACAGGGCATGAAGGTGTCCTTTTCTCCACATCCTCGCTAACGCTTGTTCTTTCATGTCTGTTTGACAGTAGCCATTCTGACTGGTGTGAAGTGATACCTGCTTGTGGTTTTGATTTGGATTTCCCTGGTGATGAGTGATGTTGACCATCTTTTCATGTGTCTGTTAGCCACTTGCATATTTTCTTTAGAAAAATATTAAGAGCCCTTGCCATTTAAAAATCAGATTATTTGGTGTGTTTTTGGTGTTATGTTAATTATGTGTTTTGCATACTAACCTCTTACTAGATATATCATTTGCAAATATCTTCTCGCATTCACTAGGTTGCCCTTTTGGTTTTTTGATGGTTTCCTTTGGTGCACAAATGCTTTTATTTATTTTTCAAAGTCTATTAATTTTGAGGGAGAGAGAGAAAGAGCATGAGCAAGTGGGGGAGGGGCCGAGAGAGACGGAGAGAGAGAATCCCAAACAGGCTCCGCGCTATCAGTGCAGAGCCCATAGTGGGGCTTGAACTCAAAAACCATGAGATCATGACCTGAGCTGAAACCAGGAGTCAGACACTTAACCAGCTGAGCCACCCAGGCGCCGCTGTACAGATGCTTTTAATTTTGGTGTTCACTTACTTATTTTATAACTAGAAGTTTGTACCTCTTAATTCCCCTCACCTGTTTCACCATCTCCCCACCCATCTCTGCTCTGGCAACCACCAGTTTGTTCTTTGTATGAAAGAATCTGTTTTCTTGTTTTGTTTTGAGATTCCACATATAAAATCATATAGTATTTGTCGTTCTCTGTCTGACTTATTTCACTTAGCACGATAATGCCCTCTAGGTCTATCCGTGCTGTTACAAATGGCAAGATTTTATCAGCGGTCAGGTTCTTAGTAATACTTGGTGTGCATATGTCCAGGCTTTTTCTGTGTGTCTGTCTCAAAGTTGGATTGATACACTATTTTATTCTTTTCTTCTGTCATGAGCTGTGTTATGGGATGTCATAGTCCACAAACATGGTCTTATATTAAGTGTTTTAGCCTCTTTTAGGGTGTTTTTGTTGGACACAGTATTTCTCTACAAGTGGAAACAGTACACTGTTTGGAGTCCAAAAAAAGACTTGGGATCCTGTTTGGATTCATTTGTGAGCTTGAGAGAGGCACTTAATTTCACTTTCCTCATCTTTTAAAGTTTTGTTTTGTTTTTTCTTTTTGAGAGAGAGCATGAGTAGGGGAGAGGGGCAGAGAGAGAGAGAGAGAGAGAGAGAGAGAGAGAGAGAATCTTAAGCAGGCTCCACATTGGGTGTGGAGCCTGGCACAGGACTTGATCCCACGAATCGTGAGAGAGATCACGACCTGAGCCGAAGTCCAGTCAGACCCTCAACCACCTGAGCCACCCAGGCGCCCCTCACTCTCATCTTTAAAAGGAATCGCGATACTCACTTTGTGGTATCTTGTCCACAAGGATGGCTAAAGTGAAAAACACAAAACCGTATCAAGTGCTGGCGAGGACGCGGAGCGGCCAGAACGCCCTGCCCTGCTGGCGGGAGCGTAAATTGCTTTATCTCCTTTGAAAAACTGTTGGTATCATTTACCAAAGCGGAATGTACGCTTACCTTACAACCTCGCAATCCCCCTCCAAGGTGTCAGCCCTCCGGAGAGGCATGTGAGTGTGTACCGGATGTCATGCTCGGGAACGGTAAGCAGCACCTGTGATAGCCCAAACTGGACCACCAGCAGAACAGGCCCGTGCACGTGGTAAGCCCACAGTGGAAAACCGTAATCAGTAAGAGTTAATGAGTAACAATTAAATTAAATCTGGACAACCTTCGCAAATAGAGTGCTCAGTCACGAAATTTATATACCGTGTGATCCCCTCATATAAAGTTTAAATAGAACCAATCTGTGCTGTTAGGAATCAGAATACTGGCTACCCTTGGGGGACAGGTAGTGATAGAAGGGGGCGCAGTGGGTTTCTGGGGGTGCTGGTGATGTGTGGTCTCTCCTTCTGGGTGCCAGTTACATGGATGTACTCACTTTGCGTGAATTCTTTGACCTGTGCATTTATATTGTGTGCGCTTTTCTGTACATTTGTTGTGCATCTGTAAAAAGTGTACTTAAAACACTGAGAAAAGGGAAGCTATCAGTCACGTTGCTCTTATTAAAACTATTATTAATAATGAGAATGAAAGTTTTTTCTATTGATGAATAAAATAATTGTTTTAACCTATTTTCTTCATCTTTATCGCTTTGATCATTGAATTTGTTTTCTAATATATGTTAACACGTTGGTACATTAGATTGTGTACTTAATTTACAAATAAACATATGCATGTTAGAGATGTTTGCTTAGTGTGTCTCAGCGGCTGGTAGCGGAGGATCAGAAGGTTTGGTGAGCTGTGTGGCTCAGGCTGGCAGCGGCCTGGCTGCGGGCAGGAGGGGGGCAGCAGGTGGGCGAGCGGGTGAGCCTCCAGCAGTTCGGTGGGCGTCTGTGTTTGGGCTGGTTTCCTGTTGCTGGAGCACAAAGTGTAAGACACAGCGGGGTGGTGGTGGAGCTGGGGGGCGAGGCAGGCGCCAGGCCTCCAGGGGGAGGGGCTGAGGGGAAGCTCCGAAAGGTGAGAGGACAGAAGGAAGGGGTCAGCAGAGGAGAGGAGGCCAGAGGGGCTCACGGGGTGGGAGGAGACAGAACCACAAAGTCGTCATTAGGGGCTGAAAGTGGAGATTCCAGAAAGAGGGACTGGTGAGCCACTGGGTGGGAGGACCTGAGGTCACCAGCCTCTGCGGGTCTTGGTGGCCTGGGAGGGAGCAGCCCCCCATCAGGCAGTGCTTCCATGGGGTAGTAGGAGTGTGGGGTGCTGAGGGGCGTCTGAGGGGGAAGCAGCCTGGAGTTCAAGGGTCAGAGCTCTTTCGAAGACTGGGGGGCCCTGCAGGGGTTCTCAGGTAGAGGGAAGGACCAAGAGCGTGGAAGAGATTGTGCTGGCAAGGGACAGGGGGCTGAGCCCCAGCCCAGGCCGGTGGTTGGCTCTGGATCTCTGGCAACAGCCTCTTTCTCAGAGGTGAGAGCAGAGGACCAGGAGAAGATGCAGAAACGCTGAGGTTAAAGGAGGGAGCTCGAGTCAGCTTTCCCCAGTGAGGGGGGGGGTGCGGCCGCCCGCCTGTGTGTGGAGGGAGGTGGGAGGTGTGCAGAGAGGGGGTGCCGTGGAGGACAGAAACCAGTGACGGGGGCTGTGCCGTCTCTGTGTCGGGACGTGCCAGCCTCTCCCTCCCTCGCACGCACACGGGTGCTTGTGTCTGGGTACTCCTGAGTTCCTTCCCCCCCGGGTGGTGCCCGAGGGCCTGGCTGAATGCGTTTTCCTCTGGAGTCCGAGCTGCTTCTGTGGGGGTGAGTCCCCCGGCAGCCCCCACGTGCTTACCACGGCATGTATCCAAAGCATGATGGGAAGGGAGAAGTTTAAGAAGTTTACGCTGATTCTGATGCATTTGGGGGCAAGCTTTGCTCCCTGGCAGGCTAATGGCCATACCAAATATTGACCTGTGGGAGAAGAATTTGACATTTCAAAGAGCAGGTTGAAATCCGATCTTACAGCGCTATAGCTGGTCTGACCCTGCTGAGCTCTGGAAAACAAGTCTTACCATATGGAACATCGTTGTAAATGGAGTTATTCCTCCTGCTTTTACAGCGGCTACTGTTTGGAAAGAGACGCCCTGGGATGGTATATCCCACTGGCCTGGGATTATGAAGCCCCACATGTGTTCCTGGTAAGTTGGCGCACGGACCTCGGTGAGGCGTGCTTTCTGGAGCGGGGCCGTAACGTGCAGGCTGCGGCAGGTGATCTGGGTGGTGGTGCCGTCGGAGGACCCTCCTGCCACATGGGGTCTGCGGGGTGGCCTTTGGGACATCAGACCTCCTCCGTGAGCCATGCACGCCGACCTTCCTTCCTGTCAGCTGAAACTCTGATGAGGTTTTCTCTGTTGGTTCTTAGATCAAGGGCTTTGCTTTCCTGTGCCTCCTCCTCATGCAGAACCTCCTGTTGCTCCCTTGTTACGCTGTCACGCTTTTGCGTCCAGGGGCCAGAAGCCGGATGTTCTGTGTCGGACTCCCCAGGATCTGGGTGACTTACTTTCTCTCAGCCTCAGGCTGGCCCTGCCCCTCCCCACGGTCCCCTCTCCTCTCTCAGCTCGGCTCCCCTTGCCTCAGAGCCGTCGTCAGACACACCAGCTCTCGTGGCCGTGGGAGGAAGGGTGGAGGTATATGAAGACAGATAAGCCGTGGTCACTGTCTGCAAGAGACCGCGCTCTGGTGGTCAGTGCCCTGCCTCCCTCGTCCCCTCCCCGCCGCCATCCTTGCTCCCTGGGATCCTGTGAGCCCTGTCTGGCGCCTCTTCTGAGAATCACTTTCTGCGCTCCCCAGCTGCTTGCGGCTCTCCTGCCTCCTAAACCCTCACGGCGCCTGCTTTAACTTCCTCGGGGCCCTGCCTGCATTTTGCATTGCCTCATGCTTTCTTGACGTGCCCTGTACCTCCTACCTTACCTCCTTTACTAGACCAGAAACTCTTTTTTTAAGAAGTATTTATTTTTGAGAGGAGAGAGAGAGTGAGCGAGCCATGTGTACACACAGGAGCAGGGCAGGGGAGGGGAGGGGCAGAGACAGAGGGAGACTGAGGATCCAAAGCAGGCTTTATGCTGACAGCAGAGAGCCTGACACAGGGCTCGAACCTACAAACCTTGAGATGATGACCTGAGCTGAAGTTGGATGCTTAACAGACTGAGCCACCCAGGCGCCCCTAGACTTTAAGCTCTTTTTTTTTCCAGTTTCTTTTTTAAAAATTAAAAAAAAATTATTTATTTTTGAAAGAGACAGAGTGGAAGCAGGGGAGGGGCAGAGAGAGAGGGAGACACAGAATCCGAAGCAGGGTCCAGGCTCCCAGCTGTCAGCACAGAGCCCGATGTGGGGCTCGAACTCAAAAACTGTAAGGTTATGACCTGAGCCAAAGTCAGATGGTTAACTGACAGAAACACCCAGGTGCCCCAGACTTTAAGCTTTTTTAAGGCGGGAGTTGTGTCTTGCTCAGTGTTGTATCCCATGCAGCGCCTTGCTCAGTGCCTTATCCACAGTAGGTGCTCAGTAAATATTACCAGACTGAAACCACCTTGGACTCTTACGGCTCTCCATACCCATCCCCTTTGCGGGCCTGGTTCTCGGGTCTTGAGACGACATAAAAGAATAAAAGGAGGAGACACAGAGAGTGTTTGCCTAAAAGAACTTTAGGAGATTCTGTGCAGGTAGGAGAAATCACAAAAAATGTTAAAAGTGAAAGATTACAATATTTTTTCAGGTTCTTCTAGTAGCCTTACCCTTCTGTCAACCCATTGTCACAAAAGAGGCGGAAGGTGAAGTTTCTGATGTTTTCCTACCAGGGATTCAGTCTCCTTCACGTTCACGATCAATTGCAGTCCAAGTAATTCATGGAGTGCCTAGAAGCAGCTCTTTCCCTGAAACTTGGCTGCTGGTGGGACTGGTTCCCGGGAGGGTGCTGGAGAGCTGGTGTAGGCGGAGGAGCACAAGACAGAACAGACTCAGGAGTGATTTCCCCAGGTCGCAAAGCAGGTTAGTGGCAGAGTTGAGATTAGATTTTCTAGAAATGGCACCTCTCTCCACTGTCTGTGCTTTTGGGTCTAATTAGAACTGGACTCCAGGATGAGGTCCCTGGAGAGAGGACTCCTCTCTCCTGTCATCTCCAGGGTGGGGACCGAAGGGCAGAGCATCTCCTCCCCACCTCTCAGAGGAAGGTCACAGCTCCCCAGCTGCCTGCACTGGAGCTTCTTGAGCAGAGACCGTCAGGTTGTCCCGGGCTGCAGGCTTCTGCTGTGAACCGGGAATACGAGAGCCCGTGTCCTTCGACAGGCGATGAGAGGTGACAGCACGTTCTCGGAGACTTGGCCATACAGAGGGGGGAGGCCAAGCTGCACGCTTGGCGCAGCGGCTTCTTGGAGGCAGGATGAATGGAGAGCACGCTTAGGAACTTTAAGTCACAGGGAGGGAGCTCCCGAAGGGGTGGATTGAAGCGCACCAGAGGCTTCTGGAACTAAAAACATGTCTTTTGAGTTCAAAGATCAATAGAAGAGTTGAAATTAGTGGTTTGGAAGGTCACACAGAGGAAAGGCCTCACAACCCAGAACGATAATAAAAAGAAAGGAAAATCATGAATTAAAATGTGAGACGCTTAGAGGCTTCATCCAGGAGACCTGGCATGGGGGCAAGGGAAGTTCCAGAAGGAGAAGGAGTAGATGACAGAGTGATAGAAAAGCAGGAGAGGGAAGTATCCGTGACCCGTAGAAAGATGTGATTCTTCAGATTCAGTGGATTCATCCAGTTCACACCAAGGCTTACACACTTAACCTGTTTCCTTGTAAAATTCTTAAACTCCAAGAAGAAAGAGTAGGTTTTCAAAGGAAAGAGAATTGGACTCTCGTTAGGCTTCCCATACACAGTCCCGGGGGCCGGGAGGCAGTGGACTCATGTCTGTGGACTGTCCAAGGGAGGGGCTACAATCCTTCGTTACTCAGCCACGGGGCCACTCACGGCTTGTTGCCGAAGAAAGGCGATTCAGATGTGTGTGTGCATAAAACCGGCAGTGCCTGTGAAGTGCAGCCGAGAAAGTGCCGTGTAGACTCTCCGGGGGAGGGGCGGCGAAAGCAGGCGGAGACAGGAGCTGAGGGAGAGTGGAGCAGGGCCCTGCCGGCGCCTGTGGTTTCGCTCAGTGCCTGTTGCCGCCGCGGGTCGGAGTGTTTATCGGGTCCCGTTAGTAACAGTTTTAAGATAGAGGAGCACTGCTGTGTGGGAAAACATAATGGGCGGAAAATAAAAATTCTAAACCACCTTTGCAAAACCTAGGGTTGGGAGAAGGGATGAGAGAGTGAGGAAGTAAGTGTTCCGTGTTTAGGACACTTAAATAAACTTACAGGAAATGCAACATAGAGGCGTTGTTATTTATTTGTCTTAAGGAGGGAGAAATAAAGGTTCATTTTTGAATTTTGGGGATCAGAAGGTGTATTAGGGGTAGATTTGGTTGCATACATTAGATAGCTCCTACATAAAATGGCTTAAATGATAACAGCTTATGTTTTCATCTCATGAAAAAAGTAAAGAGGTTGGCAGTGTATGGTGGGTAGGGTGGAATCCGCCTCATCCCAGACCCAGGTTCCTTAGATCTTGCCGCTCTTCCATCTATAGCAGATTGCCTCCTTAGTCAGGATGGCTGCTTGAGCTCCAGTCATCACATCTGCATTCCAAAAGCCTGAAGGAGATGGAGGGGAAGAAGGGTGTGCCCCTTCCCTTTCAGACAATTCTTAAAGGTCTCACACAGCACTAACATGTACGCCTCATTGAGTAGAGCTTAGCCACATCTAACTGCAAGGGAGCAGAGGGTGGGCTTAGCTAAAAATAGGAGTTCTGCTAAAGAAGAAAGGGAGAAATAGAGAAGTTGGGCTCTTTGCCTCAAAAGATAATCACCAGCAGAATACAAATTTAAACAATAGTTTTTTTTTTTTTTTTTTTTTTTACCTTTTTGACTGGCAAAAAAGTTACAAAGATCGGTAAAACCAGTGTTAGCGAGTGAGCCGGGAAGCGGGTCGTCTCTTACATTGCTGGCAGGAGTATGAACTAGTCTAACTCTTGGGGAACATCATCTGAAAAGATCTAACACACATTAAGATGTCCCTAATCTGGGAGCCCATCAGCATCCCTCTGGGGTCCCTCCTGCAGAAGCCCAGCTCCACCGCGCAAGCTGTTTCCCGTCCCGCTGTTTGGAGTGGCGACCAGGCAGCCGCGGAGAGGAGCCGGCTTCCTCTGCTCCGACGTGGGAGACGTGGGAGAAGGCCGCAGTCCGGTGGGTTTAAAAGACAGATTGCACAGTAACCCCTCCAGCAGGGTTTGCAAGCTAGTGGCCCCTGCTGGCAGGCGGCGCTGTGCCAGGCGTGGTATTACCTGCTCACACAGTGAACTTACTCTCGTCTCCCAGGGAGCCCACAAGGTGGGTAGGGTTGGATCACCTACATTCAGAGGAGGAAACTGAAGCACAGAGAGACTAAATATGTTAAAAAAATTTTTTTTAACATTTACTCATTTGTGAGAGAGAGAGAGAGAGAGACAGAGTGTGAGCAGGGGAGGGGCAGAGAGAGAGACACACACAGAATGTGAAGCAGGCTCCAGGCTCTGAGCTGTCAGCACAGAGCCCGATGCGGGGCTCGACACCATGGACTGCAAGATCATGACCTGAGCTGAAGTCGGACACTTAACTGACTGAGCCACCCAGGCCCCCCGAGACTAAATTTCTTTCTTAAGGTCCCCCAACCAATCGATGCAGGGCCCGGGATGTGACCAGGGCTCCAGACTCTGAACTCTATCAGCGCTGCTCCCCAGCCCAAGGAGCACTGTCTGGTCTCCCCCTTGGTTGCTTTGTGTGGCCAGCTCAGTGCTTTACAGATGTTCGAAATGGAAAGCTCCGAGTGGTGTAGTTAGCCACAGGCCCCGTGGGTCCTTACCCCGTTATACCTCCAGCTTCACCAGTGACAGCATCTGCCTGGGCCCCATGTAGGCACGTAAGGGTATGCCCTTGGTTCCTGGTATGAGTCCCCCTTGGTTGTATGTATTATGTGGCTGGGCGGAAAGGCTCCTGGGTACACCTTGCTGCTTGCTGCGATCAGCTCTGGTGTGTGGCAGGGGGAGGGCGGTGGGCCAGGGCTGGGGTGGTGGCTTTTCTTTGTACCTCCTATTGGGTTCGGCTTAGAGCAACAGCGACCTGCTGCTTTTGCAGTTTAAACAGGAAATCCAATTAAGTAAAACTTATAAATAATTAAATATCAAGAAACATCCTAGTAACTATAACGGTTCCTTCCTTTCTGTTATTTCTTTTGAGATTGTCTTTATAAATGTGACTGTTTAGGCAAGGAGACTGGAGTTTTCCCTTCTGTCAGATGAAGGCCATCATTGGAACATGTGACACTGTGTGACCTTTGAGCGTCTCGTTCTGGAACCTAAACTTTTATTTATTTATTTATTATTTTTTAAATAGAATTTATTGTCAAATTGGTTTCCATACAGATTGATTTCTGGCTCATCCCGACAAGGGCCCTCCTCAATGTCCATCACCCACTGTCCCCTCTTGCCCACCCCCATCAACCCCTGGTTTGTTCTCTGTATTTAAGTCTCTTATGGTTTGCCTCCCTCTCTGTAACGTTTTTGCCCTTCTGCTCCCCCATGGTCTTCTGTTATGTTTCTCCAGGTCCACATGAGTGAAAACATATGGCATCTGTCTTTCTCCGCCTGACTTATTTCACTTAGCATGACACCCCCTAAATCCATCCACGTTGCTACGAATGACCAGATTTCATTCTTTCTTATTACCAAGTAGTAGTCCATTGTGTATATAAACTGCATCTTTATCTGTTTGTCATTTGGTGGCCTTTTAGGCTCTTTCCATGATTTGGCTATTGTAGAAAGTGCTGCTATGAACATTGGGGTACATGTGCTCCTATGCCTCAGCACTTCTGTATCCCTTGGGTAAATCCCTAGCAGTGCTATTGCTGGGTCACAGAGGAGTTCTGTTGTTAATTTTTTGAGGAACCTCCACACTGTTTTCCAGAGAGGCTGCACCAGTTTGCATTCCCACTGATAGTGTAAGTGGGTGCCTGATTCTTATACATCCTCACCAGCATCTGTAGTCTCCTGATTTGTTCATTTTAGCCTCTCTGACTGGTGTGAGGTGGTATGTCAAAACTAAAATTTGCATGGAACCACAAAAGACCCTAAATAGCCAAAGTAATATTGAAGAAGAAAACCAAAACGGGAGGCATCACAATCCCAGACTTTAGCCTCTACTACAAAGCTGTCATCAAGACAGTATGGTATTGGCACAAAAACACACATAGACCATGGAATAGAATAGAGAGCCTAGAACTGGACCCACAGATGTACAGCCAACTAATCTTTGACAAAGCAGGAAACAGTATCCAATGGAAAAAAGACAGTCTTTTTACTAAATAGTGCTGGGAGAACTGGACAGCAACATGCAAAAGAAGGAAACTAGACTACTCTCTTACACAAGATAAACTCAAAATGGATGAAGGACCTGAATGTGAGACAGGAAACATCAAAACCTTAGAGGGGAAAGCAGGAAACAACTACTTTGACCTCAGCCACAGCAATTTCTTGCTCAGCACATCTCCAAAGGAGGCAAGGGAATCAAAAGCAAAAATGAACTATTGAGACCTCATCAAGATAAAAAGCTTCTGCATGGCAAAGGAACCAATCAGTAAAACTAATAGGCAACCGACGGAAATGGGAAAGATCATTGCAAGTGACATATCGGATAAAGGGCTAGTATCCAAAATCTATAAGGAACTCCCCAAACTCCACACCTGAAAAACAAGTAATCCCGCGACGAAATGGGCAGAAGACATGAATAGACACTTTTCCGAAGAAGACATCCAGATGGCCAACAGACACATGAAACGATGCTCAGCGTCACTCATCGGGGAAATACAAAGTAAAACCACACCGAGATGCCACGGACCCTAAACTTAAATCGACAGCCGCACAGTGTTGCTCGGGAAAGGGTTGGTGAGCCGTGGAAGCCAGGGGCCGGTTCCTGCCGTGGCCGCGTGGCCCGCTCATGGGGTGCCTGGAGATACAGCCCAGTGCTGTGGGCCAGCGCCGAGGCGGTCTGGGGGGGAGACGGACACGTGACGCAGGACAGCGGTGGCGAGCGCCATGGAGGAGAAGGCTGGGTGCTCTGAAAGCCTGTGGGAGAAGGACATAACAGAAGGGGTCCCAGAAAGGTTCCCGGAGGAAGTAGCCTCCAAAATGAGACTGGAAAGCAGAGGAGGGAGGAACATGGTCTCATGGCCCCTGTTTACCCCTGGCCGTGAGATCAGGGCGGGCGTGGCCCCCCCGCGGGCTCCGGCAGCGGTTTGGCACCGTCTGCACCTCTTTCCCTCCTTGGCTGGAAGCCACCTCCTCGGGGCTGGCGGAGGGACTGCCTGCTCCCAGCACAGAACACGCCTCCCCACAGGCAGGTCCTGCGCTCCCCCTAGGCCCCCTCTGCCCTTCCCTGGTGAGGGTCACAGCCCTGACCGCTTGGGCGTGGGTTTGAATGCAAGGAGTCAGTGGCTAGGGTGGGGGGGGGGGTGAGTGCACAGGAAGCAAGGACAGCAAGGCTAGGATGCTGGGCCATCGCAGGCTGGGCTGAGGCAGCTCAGTCTGTAGGGAGCCTGGGCAGGAGCCTGGGCAGGAGCCGGGCTGGAGGGACTGATCCGGTGTCTCACCTATTTTTAGCCAAGGTGGCTCCTGGGAGGTGGCTCCCACCTGGGTCCTACCTGAGCCCTGAGTGTTGCTGTCCCCCCCCCCCCCCCCCCCCCGTTTTGCCCCACTTCTCCCCCCGCCGTGCCCCGCAGGGGTGTACCTGCCGGAAAGCCACCTCTCTTTCAAGTCCTTTTGTGCAGTCCTTGAGCCTTTCTGGGGGGCAGCAGAACCAGGGGGCTGGGGGTGCTGTTGGGGTGGCTCGAGCATTGCAGTCTCTCTCTGACCTTGCCCCTTCCTCTCCACAGGAGGCCGGGGGAGTAGTTCACCCATTTTTATCGAGAACCCTGCCGACTGCTGGGTCCTGTGCTGGGTCCTGTCGGAGAAGCCACCCTGTGCTGGGCGCTGCAGCCTGCACTTCCCCACACAGGTGGCCTCACCCTGGGCCTCATGCACTGGGGCACTTAGGCCAGTGCCCACAGGGGGAGGGCACCGAGGGGGAGTTGGAGCTTAGAGAGCGCCTGCTCGCTGCCACGTAGGTGCTAGATGGAGAGCTGCATTCAGATCCAGGATGTCGGACCTGCAGGTGTCGTCCCTGGCGGCGGTGAGACAGGCGAGACCCGCCTGTGGAGCACGTGGCCCAGCAGGGTGACAGGTGCTATGTGGGTTAGCGGAGGCACACTCAGGAGGGGCCTCCACCCGGACTGAGAACCAGAGGATGGAGAAGGGACAGATGTCCCAGGCAGAGTCCTCAATGTGGTCAGCGTCACTTCCCCGTTACCTGGGGCTTACACCTCAGTCTCCTCCGGGCTCTGGAGAGGAGGCGCTGGCTTAGTGGCCTGGGCGCACGCTCAGTTAGTGATCAGTCACTGAGGGGAACTGTGTGGCTCCTGATCCCAGTCAGACTCTTAGGAACCTGGCCCTTAGGCACTCCCCCTGGGGAAGACCTGTCCTCTTCCACAGGCCGTGTGACCTGAGTTTGTCGCTATGAATTCCCCAACCTCTCTGGGGACACATATGCAGAGGGCGTGGTTTTATGGGTCTGTGCTGCCCGACCCACCTCTCCCCACCTCTGCCCTCCAGCACGTGCGGCCGCTCCATTGTAGTTACAATGGAACATTATCAAAACTCTGAGAATCCAAGCTAAATAAATCCCGCCTTGACCCTGCCACCCAGCAAACCGGCCTGCATTTGTGCTGCCCGTTTTCTTTCCAGTCCCGGTCCGCAGGGCCGGTGGGGTTTGGTACAATTGCGCACCTGCTGACTTGACGCAGCTGCAGAGCAGCTTGCGCAGCTGGGAAATGGCCACCAGGGGGTGCCAAAGCACCAGGGACCGCTCTACCCTCCTGCAGCCGGACTCCCTGGCTGAGAGCCGGGTCCCAAGTGCAAGTTCACTTTTGGGTTTCTCCCCAAATGCTGTGTAGCTCATAGCCTTATTTTATCCCTAATTTTAAAAGAAATGGAGCAATACTGAAGTGTACAAAAAGTAGAAAGTAAAAGTGGTGTGCAATGACACCGTTAGCAGGGGATGATAGGAACAGCCGAGTGTGTGATTTTATGTACATGTTTGTGTATGTGTGTCCACATGTGTGCCTGTGGATTTGGAGGCTTGTCCAGATGTCCCTTTCTCAGTGAAAGCACTTCTCAGCCCTCTCCGTTTAAAATCGCACCCTCCCTCCCTCTCAGCCTAGGCCCCTGCCCTGCTTTCCCTCTTACCACAGCTGACTCGCCATACATTTCCCTGCATGCTGGGTGCCTCGTGTGCGTCCTGCACCAGAATGTACTGGGGGGTTTCTGACTCTGCCCGGCACCCAGAACAGGACCAGACACACACTGGCCTTTCAGGAAATACTTGTTGAATGAACTAATATAATGAGGATGGCTGTGTCCTCGGTTTGTGGACATCTTTCTCTGTCCATAACTAGTGATCTGTCACATCCTTTTAAATCGCTGCTTGGGGTCCCCTTGAGTGGATGAGCTCCAGCTGCCCGTGCTGAAACACACCGATGAGGCTGTCTGGTGTTTTCTTCCCTTTTTTGCTGGTGGGGGTGCTGTCAGTGACCTTGCTGGCCCCCTCTCTCTGGGTGGTGGCCTGCCTGATGGTTTCCTTGCTTTGCTGGGACTCTGGGCGAAGTGCTTCGCGAACAGCATCTCGTGTAGGCCTCACGCATGTGAGAAAGGTGCTGCCGGTGGCTTCTCTCTTTGCAGGTGGGCAGCTGCGGCTTAGGGGGCAGGCTCCTGGCCGGGGCCGCGTGTCTGCCGAGAGCCGAGCCAGGCTCCTGGGGAATTCCTTCCAGACGAGAGGTCTTCCTACATTGTCTCTCGTGACATTTCAGACACACTTTCCCCGGTTTTTTTTCTTACATCTTTTTCTTGATGTCTTTTTAAAAATGTTTAGTTTTGAAAGGGAGAGAGAGGGAGAGGGAGAGAATGAGTAGGGAAGGGGCAGAGAGAGAGAGGGACAAAGAGGAACCCAAGCAGACTCCCTGCCGTCGGCTCAGAGCCTGAGGTCAGGACCTGAGCTGGAATCAAGAGTTGGATGACTGAGCCGCTCCCATGATGTCTTCTCTTTTTCTTTTTCTAACATTTATATTTTTGAGTCAGAAAGTGCGCAGAGAGGGGGCAGAGAGAGAGAGGGAGGCACAGAATCTGGAGCAGGCTCCAGGCTCTGAGTGGTCAGCCTAGAGCCCGACACGGGGCTCGAACCCACGAGCAGTGAGATCATGACCTGAGCTGAAGTCAGACGCTTAGCCCCCTGAGCCACCCAGGCGCTTCACTGATGTCTTTTCTTATACAGAGTTCTAGTTATTATTGTCGTGAAGTCTGTCAGTGGTTTCCTTTGTTTTTCTGGATTTTTAAAATCACCCTAGAGAGAACTTCTTCACCCCAAGGTTATTTAAAAAAAAATAATGATTAGTATTTCGTCTGGTATGTTTATGAGGATTTTATGTTTGGCTCAATCTCTAATCTATCAAAATCTTATTCATATATATTATATTGGGTGATGTTTTAAACAAATCCCCCCTCAAGAGAATAGTGAATTATTTTGTCGCTCTTTAGTAAGTGATCCATCCCTGCCTGCTGTTTGCAATGCCATTACCACCAGATGTTAGTTTTTTTTTTTTAATATTTATTTATTTTTTGAGAGACAGAGAGACAGAGTATGAGCAGGGGAGGCACAGAGAGAGAGGGAGACACAGAAGCCGAAGCAGGCTCCAGGCTCCGAGCTGTCAGCACAGAGCCCAACGTGGGGCGTGAGCCCACAAACTGTGAGATCATGACCCGAGCCGAAGTTGGCCACTCACCCAACTGAGCCCCCAGGCGCCCCCAGATGTTAATCCTCACGTGTACTTGACCCTGGGTTCTGGGCTGCGTCTGTCCTGCTCATTCGCTCCTCTCCCTGCGCTCTTGACATCCTCCGCTGTGGCTTCCTGGCAGGACGGGTCGCGTCTCATCACATGCCTCCCCCCCTTTTTTTTTTTTTAAAACTTCTTAGCTTTTAAAAATTATTCTTCCAGATGAAATTTCAAATCAATTTGTTGAATTCCAAAATGAATCCCCTTAGAATTCAGAGTGACCTCTATTTTATTTATAGATCGGTTGGGGAGAGTTGATGTCTTCGCAGTATTGTCTCCTTATTCAGAGGAGTGAAATGTCTCTCCTTTGACTTGTCTTCTTTTTTGTTAGGAGAACTTCATAATTTGCTTCAAATCATCTCTGTGCATTTCTTTTCAAGTTACTTTGTAAGTATCATGCGGCTGGTGGGCTCCCACGCCGCCGCCTTCTCTAGCCGGCTGTTGTGTTTGGGACCGAGGAGCCCGTTGATTTTGTGGCCAGATGTCTGAGACTCACAGCCTCTCCTCTGTCCAGTTCCATTCCCTGCAAATCTTCTAGGAATTCTTAATTTCTGGCTTGGTGATGTCATCCTTCCCCGTATTTCAACACTGCAACTGATTTCTCGTTCTGCGTGTTTCTTTTCATTTAACAAGACTTGGGGAGAGGAACGCAGATGTGTGGACCCAGCACGTTGTCTTGGAACTGAGGTTTGTTTCTGTGGTTTGTGGCGAACATGTGACTCTCTCCATGCGCCCTGGTGCGCCCTCCCTTCCCCGCTGCCGCGCGCCCCGCCAGGCGTGGGCTGGTACTTGAAGGTGGTCTAGGACCAGGGATGTTCTTCCCCCCGCCCCGCGGGGCGCCCCCTCTATTCCTGCTGCCCAGATGCTTCTCCCTCTCCTGCCCCAGCCCGACCTCGCCCACCCGCTCTCCGCGCGGACAGCTTCCTTCCTCTCTCCGTGGGAAGTGCCAGGCTGTGCGCGATGAGTCAGGGCGCAGTGGTATCTGTCAGGAAGGCCCGAGCGTGGGTGTCCTGTTCTGCCAACCTGTTCCTCACCTTGATATTTCCGAAGTTCCTCCGGATGACGAGGAAGCATGGCAAAGGGGAATTTGAATTAAATGACCCTCCTGGGCCAGCCAGTCTTGGCACAGGGCTCTCTGGTCAAAGCTGGCGGAAGTAAGTGATGAGCTCATTGTCCGCTGGGGCTTCCCGTGCTCCCGAGGCCTGACCTGGGCCTGGGGTCCAGGCCAGGCAGGCACACTTAGGGGGTGTGTGGGAGGCCCACGGATCCCGGCAGCAGTGGAGGGGAGAGGGGCCTTGCACAGGTGTGTGACTTTGGTCTGAACGGACGTGGCCCGGTCAGTGAGCTGGACTGTTCCCAGTCAAACCGGCCATTCCTCTGCCCTTGGCGAGAACTAAGGAGAGAGGGACCCCCGCTCTTCACAGTAAACGGTCCCCCAGCCCCATCCTCTGTCTACCGTAGACAACGTATGTTCGGCCCACGTGTAACGTGTGAAATCCTGACGCTTGGCACCTCAGACCTGCAACTCTCAGTTGTCGGTCGGCTCGGGAGGTGAGGCGCCCGGGTGTCAGGCCTAGTTGTGGGGACTGTGTGTGTGTTGGGGGCGGTGAGTGGGGTGGGAGCTGAGGGGGTAGGATTGCTTTTTAAATTTAACTTTTTAGGGGCGCCTGAGTGGCTCAGCCAGTTGAGCATCCGATTCTTGATTTTGGCTCAGGTCACGATCTCCTGGTTCATGAGCTCGAACCCCGGGTCTGGCTCTGTGCTGATAGTGCGGAGCCTGCTTGGGACTCTCTATCCCTCCTCTGCTCAGGGCGCACGCACCCATGCTCACTTTCTCTCAAGTAAATGGTAAAAATATAAATTTAACTTTTTATTTTGAAATACCTGTAGACTCACAGACGAGTTGGAGACAGTAAACAGCAGTTACGTACACCCCCCACCCAGCTTACGTGTGAACAGCTTACACCGGCTTCATACTGTTGCCAGACTCATTTTGGTGATGCGGTGACATAGGGACAGTGCTCTGAACTAAGACTGTGGACCTTTCTCAGATGCCACCACTTTCTCCCCCAGTGTTCTTTTTCTGTTCCTGTCTTAGTCCGGGGTCCCTCCCATATCCAGTCGTGAGACCTCCTTAGTGTCCCCCGGCCTGTGACAGCTCCGTGTCCGGAGTGTCACGTCAGGTCCTCACTGGAGGAGACGTGTGGTCTGGTTCTTGTGCCTATGGGGTAAAAGTGTCTGGTCCTGAGGGATGTCACCGAGCCCGCGCCTACTGGCGGGGGCGCCCCCCTGTGCACACCAGGCTCTCCCGTCTCCCCAGGGCCTTCCTCCTCCAGCCAGGGTCTTGGCAGCGGCTGCCCGTGCCCCTGGCCTCAGCCATCGCAGGCCCACGCCTGCCATCTTCTCTGAGACGTGCTTTCAGGTGTTCCCTCTGTCTCTTGGATTTTTAATGTTTTGCCCTCCACTGACTCATTTCGTTTTTTTTTTAATTAAATAATTTTTTTAATGTTTTATTTATTTTTTTGAGAGAGAGACAGAGTGAGCAGGGGAGGGTCAGAGAGAGAGGGAGACATAGAATCTAAAGATAGGCTCCAGAGTCTGAGCTAGCGGTCAGCACAGAGCCTGGCGCGGGGCTTGAACCCATGAACCATGAGATCATGACCTGAGCAGAAACCGAATACTCGACCGACTCAGCCACCCAGGCGCCCCTGACTCCTTACTGTGAACCTGAGAATATGCTCAGGAGTCACTGTGAGTTCCCCGAAAACCCCCGTCTGCATCCCCTGCCTTTCCTGTTATTTCCCCAGCAGCCTCCAGGAGCCTGGGGCATTCTTGTCCCTTTGCGAGCCCGGCATTCCCTGACTGGGGCCCAGGCTTCTCCTGCCATCAGACCCCAGGCTGTCCTAAGCTCCATCCTGAATGGTTCTGCATGATCTTAAAATTTTAAAAAACATTTGTTTATTTTCCAGAGACAGAGCATGAGCCGGGGAGGGGCAGAGAGAGAGGGAGACACAGAATCCGAAGCAGGCTCCAGGCTCTGAGCTGTCAGCACAGAGCCTGACATGGGGCTTGAACCCATGAACTGTGAGATCATGACCCGAGTCGAAGTTGGAGGCTCAGCTGAGCCACCCGGGTGCCCCAGATTAGCTTCCTTTTGAGAACCTTTCCTGGTTTTATGAGAAGTGTAGATTCTTTGCTTACACTTTTTTTGGTGCCTCAGCTTCAGCGCGATGTCTTGTGGTCTCTTGCCAAGAGAGCCCTGCCCGTGTCTGGCCTGCCCCGGAGGGTGGGGTGTGGTGAGGGGTCCCAGCACGTAGCTGCTGCTTACTGGCCGCTTCCAGCCTACGTGGAACTGACCACCCCTCCCACCGTCTGTGAGGTGGGGGAGGAAAGGAAGCTGGAGCTGAGCCCAGAGCTCAGAGTAAGTGATAGGTGAGAATTCAAGTCCTGATTTGTGTCTTCTCTAAGCCACAGAGGTACCCGGTGCCTCTTCCTGCCCCCAGGCCTTCACCTGCGGCCGTGAGCCTGTGGGCGGTGGGGGGTGTTGAACCCCGGGCTGCTGGGGCCTCCCCCGATCCACGTGTGCTCCCGGCTCCGTCAGGCGGCAGAACGGGTGCTGTGAATCCGTCTCACAGCGTTCCAAGTGGATGTAGATATTGCTATGATTCTTAGCCCGCGGATTAATTTAAATGTGTTAGTGATTTACAACAGCTTTTTGTTACCAAGGGTTTTTCTTAGTCAACAGATGTCAAAAATAGAACTAATTTTTTTTTAGTGTTAAAAAGGATCGTTTCTTAAGTACATTTATGTGTATATTTGTACAGTTACTTGTATCTCTTTTTATGTGTGGATGTGTGCCTCATGCAGCCCTACCCTAAGTGAACTGGGTGACCTTGGGCACAGGGACTAGGGTTTGTGGGGGACAGGGACTTGCCTTTTTATTTAGTTTTATAATTTCAGCACGTGTGTGTATTACTTTTACGTAAGAAATTCAGGAAGTCCTCCTGCTTGAAGAGGTCAGGCGTCCGTGGACGGGACTGAGGTTTCTGGGACAGGGGTGGGCCGTGTCTTCTGCCTCCTGGCCTCCAGGGCACGGTGCGTGGGCCGTGGGGGGCGCTCAGCCCGCCCCTGTCACCTGAGTCAGTGGGGCACCGCCTGTCTGCGGGGGGGCCCTCCCATAGCCCCGTGAGCGCAGGGGCTTCCCTTCCCCAGGAACACGCCCGCCTGCTCCTCTTCTCCGGGTGCCCCGCTTCACGGTTTTGTCCCTTCTATTTTTTTGTGAGGTCTGCAGACCCTCCATCCCTAAATCCAGCCCTCTTTCCCACGCCCTGCCGCTTTCCTCCTCCACGGAGGCCCTGCGGGGCGGCGCCTCCCCGGCCCACTGTCTGTCTGTCCCTCAGTGAGAAGGTGGGATGTCGGAGGGTGAACATCTGGCGGGTGGCTTGGAGGGGCGGGGGGTGGGTGGAGGCGGGGAACGCCGCAGTGAGCGATGGCGTTCAAGTCTGACATGTGCTGACGTGGCTGGGGCCGCCAGACGCGCCTGCTTGCCAGGAGCAGAGGTCTGGCCGGCCGGGAGAGGGGCAGGGGGACACGAGCCAACAGCCCTGCCGGCCCTGGTCCGGCACCGCGGCGGTGGCTGCCTGCGGGGAAGCCTTTCGGCAGAGGAAACACGCATGCTGTGTGTGTGTGTGTGTGTGTGTACGTACTGTGTGTGTGTACTGTGTGTGTGTACGTGTATGTACACCGACTGCTCCTGAAGCGATGGCAGGGTTGTGGGCAGAACCCTTTGTTTCCTTGCTATGCGTCTTGTCGAGGCTTCTGTCCGACCCCGAGGAAGGTGGGGCAGGTCGCGCCGAGTCTGCGGAGAGCAGCACCAGCCTCGGAAGCAGGGCCCCGGGTCCGTTTCCACGCTTGTCTGAAACATTTGGAAGAGATCACTGTCTTGTAATTGAACACTCCTGGACATGTGTATCTTCCCTGAAACAACCTCCATGCGCTTAGGAAGAGGTGGTGGTTCTGTCTTCTCAACAGTGGTCTGCACCAGACGGTCTCATGTGATTTTCTCGGTTTCCTGAACCTGAAACATTGAAGGAGAATTCTGAAGGTTTGGAAGGAAACCAGCGCGGCATATGGGATTTTCCTTCCCTCTCCGGGAGCCCACACGCAAGAGCAGACTGTGTCACACGGCAGCAAGACATGAGGGATTGTTCTGCGGTTCTGAGACAATTGCCACGTTCTTGCGAAGTTACGTCATGAGAATTGCTTTTCCTTCGGCCGTGTTTTGGTTTCCAAGGAGGCATCAGCAGCATGTGTGTGGAGGGGGGGAGGTGAGAGAGTTGGAGGATGGAAAGATGGGGTTTTGGTGTGATTCGGATTAAAAAGACAGGCTTCGAAAGCTGGAGCCCTTTCCTTCCTGCCAGACTGCCCGTGACCAGCAGGGGCCATGGTCCGCGCACCCCCAGTTTCATCAATCATTGGCACCTCCATTTTTTTACCTGTAAAAAAAAAAATCAGTCAATGCCTGGAAATCCTTAGAACCTGAAACAAAGTGATCCATTGTCAGGATGGTAATCGTGGGCAGATGACGGTGTGTGAGTTCCTTGAGGCCACGGGCTGGTCTGATTCCTCCGCCCAGAGCAGGGTCTGGGCAGTTTCACTAAGTTTGCGGAACTGATGAGAGAGTGACCAGGACACAGGACTCCGTGGCTGTGGTCGTAGCATCAGGGCGGTCCCTGAAAACAAGCTCTGTGCGGGTCCCCGCCTGGCTCATTGGCTGCGGTGTGTTAGGATGGACCTGGGCTGGGGTCAGCTCAGGAGGGGAACCTGGCACACCTTGGGGGTCCTTTCACCCCCCCAAGCTTCCGCACTTGCTCAGGGCGCCCTCCTCACCCTCGGCCACCTTTTCCTAGAAACGCTCCCGCTGGTCCTTTGAAGCCCAGTTCAAGGGTGCTTGTCAGCAATGTCTTCTTGGACCCCCCGGGTGGACCAGTGATCTGTTACGGCCTGTGGCCTGTGAGTATCTGCTTATGGGGAGTTCTCCCCACGGCGCCGCGGGGCCCAGAGGGCAGAACTGCTCCAGTGGGCCGGGCGGGTGACGAGTGAATGAACGAACAGTTACCCACTCGTGACAGCCCCACGCTTAGAGGTCACTCTCGGTTCCTCTCTTTCCTTCTCCCCTCCCGTGCGGTCCATCAGCAAGTCTGGTCCGTTTCCCTCCAGGATCTCCCTCCTCCAGGCCCATCCCCCATCCCTGTGGCCAGCAGTCTGGGCCGCCGTCGTCTCTTACCCCAGCTGGTGCCGAGGCTCCGACTTTGTCTCTCTTCATCCAGTTCTATGCCCAGCAGCCAGACTGATCTCAGAAACAGTAAGATCAGATCCTGTCGCTCCCCTGCTCAAAACCGTCTAGAACGCCAGAGGGTTCGCACTGCACTCCAGATACACCCACACTCCCCCCACCAGGGGATCAAGGCCCTTCATGCTCTGCCCGCCCCCCCCACCTGTCTGCCCACTGCCTTCTGCCCACACCCAGGTGCTCACGTGCATCTCAGGGCCTTTGCACTTGCTGTGCCCTCTACAAAGAACTCATGCTGCTTTTCATGGGCTGACTCCTTCCTGTGCTTTCTGTTCAGATCTCACATCCTCAGAGCGCCCTTCCTTGACCACTTGGCAAATACCGTCCTCCACCCTCTTTTAGTTTTTGGAGACATTTCTCAGTTTCTGAAATTATCTTCTTTGTTTCCCTGTATTTTCCTTCTTTCTTTTTTTTTTTAATGTTTATTTTTAAGAGAGACAGAGCATGAGTTGGGGGAGGGGCAGGGAGAGAGGGAGACACAGAATCCGAAGCAGGATTCTGTGCTGTCAGCAGAGTCCGATATGGGGCTTACACTCACGAACCATGAGATCATGACCTGAGCTGAAGTCGGAGGCTTAACTGACTGAGCCACCCAGGCGCCCTGACCCATGGGTGTTATTTTCTGACTTCTACACTGGAATATAAGTTCTCTGGGAGCAGGGCCTGCTGGCTTTGTGTCCCTAGTGCCTAGAACAGGGATTCTGAACCAGGCATCTCTGAATTTTGATGGGAAAATATGACATCTTTATTTTCACCAACTCCTCACTGAAATTTGGCATTTCTCTCAGTTACTAATATAGGGAGTGAGTCACCATAATAATAATAGTACTTGGGACTTTGTCACCAATAAAAATCACCGGTGTTTTCACATCACATAATAATTATTGACCTCTTAGAATACCTATACTCCTAACTACTTTCAAATTATGGTAGTTATTAAACCTGCCAATAGATCTGGTTGTTTCATGCAGTAATGAAGAAGTATGTATGTTCCCTTACATGAAGAAATATGTTATTATATTGCATATCATTTTAAAATAGCTGCATTTTAATACAGTTTTTTTTTCCTGGGGAATCCTGTGTAATTGGTTTCCTGTAGAATTTTATTTTATGCATTTAAAAATACTTCTGGGAGAAGGGACCCAGAGGCCCCATGAGGCTGCCAGAAGTGTCCGAGGCAGAAACACAGAAGCCCGTGGCTAGAACAACGCCAGGGTGAAGTAGGAGCTCGACGAACCATGAGACCCGGGTCAGACAAGACCCTTGTGTGTTCACGGTCAGGTTTCTGTCGCCTTGGGCTGGACCTGGTGTTAGTTACTGAAGCGGCCCTGGTCAGGGTCTTCGGAAAAGCCTCTCTCGCTGCCTGACACTGAGCACAGAGCCAGGGGTGAGAGCCAGGCCAGCCTCTCTCCTTTTCTTTCGGACGCAGGCTCTGCCTTCAGCTTCTCCGTGCATCTGCTCCCTTCGCGCTCTCGCCGACTGTCCCTGCAAGCAGGCCGGATCTGGCCACCCCTGTACAAGCGAGGGCAGAGGGTCTCAGTTTGGTTGACCAGAAGAGACTAGCATCTCAGGGTCCCGAGTTCCCGGGAGGATCAGGGGGCTACTCTGGTCCAGTCCGTCTGGTCTGGGAGGCATGGTCGCCGTCATCAGGGGCCCTCCCGAGGGGCGGAGAAGCCGTTCTCAAGGAGGGGCCTAGGCAGGGCTGACTCCCTTGATGGGAGTCTGGTCCCTAACGAGGAGTTGGGGCCTGGCCAGGCCTCAGGGACTGAAGGTAGATGGGTGGGGGTGTCTCTGGGGCCCTGGAAAGATGTTCTGTTCTGCTTGGTCCTGTTTTTTCTTAGCATGTGAAATATCACTTGTCTGAGACATGCTGCCCAGGAGTTAGGCTATTTTTGTCCATGGCGAGACTTGCAGGAGTCAGATCTGAAACAAGTGCTCTGTCTCTTTCCAGCCCAGGCCGCCTGTGCGGGGTGTGGGGCTAACAGGCTGTGGCTGACAGGCTCTATCTCTAGGTGGGCCAGGGGGCGTGGGGCGGCAGGTCAGGCCCCCTGGGGGAGGAGCTGCACGCAGACACCTGGGCTCTGCCTCTGCTCCCCAGAGGCCTGGAGCCCACAGCTGGGAACCCATTTCTTGTAGTGGAGGCCTGTGTCACAGAGAGCGTGATGCTGTGCTTTCTTTTTAGCTAATTTTTGTTTGTAAAAGAATAGGCGTAAATGAATAGAACTGTAGGACTAGTTTGACATTCACAGTGACCAGTAACCGGGATTGAGTGCCTGGTCTGTGTCTGCCTGGGCCGAGTGTTTTACATGCGTTTTCCCACAGGGTCCACATGGGCTTTGGGAGAGGCCCAGGCGCTGGTACCGATGGACCAGGGTTTGAACTCCGCCATCCCACTGCTCAGCTAGCAGTCAGTTACATCACCTCTTGGTGCCTCAGTTTCCCAGAAGAGTCTCCCCTGCGTGGGCTTGTCATGAGGGTGAAATGAACGAAAAATGTAGCGCCCAGCCCAGCTTTGCGTAGTGGCCGCCCCCTGTGTGCGCGCTGTTGGTGTTGGACAGGGGCACCCGAGCGCGCCCCCCCAACGATGCTGGAGAAATGGGCAGAGGTGGCGGTGTCCTTCAGACGGGATGCGGGGGGTGAGCAAGTGACCCGTCATGGAAGAGGGCGTGAGAACGAAATGTGGCCCCTGTGTTGAAGGGCTGTGTGACTTGAGAGTTCCTGGTGTCAGGTAAGTGGGGAGAGTCGAGACCTCTGGTTTGGGCTCCACGTTGGCGCCCCCTTGGGGCAGACCCGCAGAGTGCCAGGCGTACCGTGAAAGGACCGAAGCCCACATCAGCCCCGAACTGGAGCAGGCTGGATCCACAAGGAGCATCGGGCTGGCTGTCTCCCATGCCCTCTTCCCATGGTGACTCTGTCAGGCTTGGGTTGAGTCCGTCTGGCCTGAGCTGATCTGAACAGGGTCCATCCAACATGCTGGTTGTTTCCGGCACAGAGAGCCTGGCAGGGTTGGCCCCGACTCCCAGCCCATGTGAGCTGGTTTGTCTGGTCTGAGACGGCCCTGCAGCTTGAACCGGTCTCGTGCTGCTCCTTTGAGCTCCTGAGCCTTACTTTTAGCCTCTGTTTCTGGACTCCCCACTTTGAAGTCTTAGGTTCTCACGAGATGCCTGTGGGAAGGCGCCATTCGCTCGACTGCTGGCAGGGCTTCCCTTTGCTCCAGAGGCTGGTTCCCCTTCTCGGTCCTGTCTCTTCTGCACTGGGAATTCCTCAGAGGTGTTTTGCTTACTAATAACCCTTCTCTCGGGGCGCCTGGGTGTCTTAGTTAAGTGTCTGAGGCTTGACTCAGCTTAGGTCATGATCTCACGGTTTGTGAGTTCAAACCCCATGTTCGGCTCTGCCCTGTAAGCTTGAAGTTCTCTTTCTCCCTCTCTCTGTGCTCCACCCCTGCTTTCATGTGCACGCTCTCTCTCACTCTCTCAAAACAAATAAATAAACTTAAAAAAAAAATAACTCTTCTCTCTTGTCATGTGCCAGTGTAGTTTGTTTTTACTATTTTAGTATTTCTTGGATTATTTCAAAGAGATGTAGAAGGGAGCAGTTAAACATGTGAGTTCAGATCACCATTCATGAAGCAAGCTGGTGGCTGCTGCTTTCATTGTAGTGTAATTTACACACTGTAAAACTCACCCACTCCAAGTGCGTGTGGCTCTCTGACTCTGAGTGAGTTTACGGAGCTGTGTGACGGTCGTGATGATCCAGTTTTAGAACGTTTCCATCACCTCAGAAGGATCCCTGTGCGTCCCTCTTCCACCCCAGCCCACCACGGATCTGCTCCTGTCTCCATGAATTTGCCTTTTTTGGGCATTTCATGAAAATGGCATCCTATAGTACAGTCTTTTGGGTCTGACCTCTTTCACTTAGCATAATGTTTTTGAGGTTTATTCATGTTACAGTTTCTATCAGTCAGTGTTTCATTTCTTTATTGCTGAGTAGTAGTCCTCTGCATGGATATATCACGTTGTGTATCCACTCACCGCTTGAGGAGCCCTTAGACTGTTTCCAGCTTCTGGCTCTGATGAATAATTCATGTGCATGTCTTTGTGCGGATATACACTTTTTTTTTTTTTTTAGAGGTAGCTACGTAGGAGTAGAATGCTGGTCATTTGATAAGTGTATGTTGAACTTTTTAAGAAACTACAAGGCTGTTTTCCAAAGGAGTTGTACCTCGTGCACACCTTCCTACCGGCCACGGGGAAGGGCTCCATTTCGTCCTTGCCAGCGCTTGGTGTCATCTTTTTCATCACAGCCGTCCCGGTGGGTGCGAAGCGCTGTCTCACTGGGGTTTTGCTCCGCGTTCCCCTCCTTTGCCATCCATATGCCTTCTTCTGCTAAACGTGTCTCGGCATCGCTCGCGCAGCTGCCTTCCAAACCTGCCCCGGCCGCGGCTCGGGGTCCTGGGTGACCGCAGGCACAGCTCCTCCCAGGACAGAAGGGATGGACAATGAGTGTTCTCAGCCCGACCCCTTTCCCTGCTTGTGAAAGAGGAGTTTGGCCTCTGCTGCTCAGTTTTTCCTCTGAACTTAACCGACCTGTGCTTCCCCCACCCCCCTTTTTGGTATAAAAGTCATCAAGCGTTCAGAAGAGGTGAGGGACCGGGGCAGTGAACGCAGGTCAGTGGATGTCAGGTGTTAGCATTTTGCCATAGTTGCTTTATCTCTACTTCAGTGTATTTTGCAGACTGACTGGAAACTAAATTGCAAGCTCACTTTAGCCCTGAATTCTGCCTCCGCACATCGCCCAGACAGACTTTCTCCTACTTAATCTCCCCACTGATGTTATCACGCCCCAGAAAATTAATGGTAGCTTGATATCATCTAAAATATCCGTATTCACCTGTCCCCGATTGACCCCCAAATGTCATTTGTGGCTCAGACTGGTTCTTCTCAGCGTTTGAGGGAGGAAAGGCAGGAAGGCAGCCGGCTCACGGGCTGTCACTGAGGAGGAGATGGCCGATGAGGAAGATGGCAGAGCGGTTGTGAGGCAGTGGCCGTCCTGGCTTTGGAGATAGGGGTGGTCAGAGCCAGCAGCTCTTGGACCTTCTGGGGCACGTGACTCGGTTCTGTGACGACGCGCTGCTCTGTGATGAGCCCTGTGGCTGAGGCTCTAGCGGGGTCACAGGCCTGGTGGAGATCTTTTCCATCCACCTCCAGACCGTCTTCCCCAGTGAGCTTCGGGAGACACCTTGCTCTCCAGGGTGGATTTTCACAGGCACCGTGGGGTCGGCATACATCCCAGCTTCAATTCATCATCATCTGCGCAGATGTGCTGCACGGCCCCATTCCTGCCCTCGATGGGGGACATGCCATTCACCCTCCACTCGTCCTCCCCGATTGCTCTTCACCATCGGTTTCTGTTGATCTCCTGTCCCTGTTGCCTCCCAGTCTGTCTCCTTCTCTCTGACTCCACCACAGCAACCTTACTGAGCTCAGGGGACCTTCATCTCAGTCCTGCACAAATGCAGTCAGCTGCTGGCTGGTACCCTGACCTTCTCCTTTCCTTCCCCTCTTACACCCTCCCTACTTGCCTGGCTACTTTTCTGCTAAAAAGCAGAAGAAGGGGTGGCTGCAGCTCTGTGTTGGTCAGTGATGTGATAAATGCTCTACTGGAGACATGTAGGCATTGGCTCGGGAGCACTGGGTTCCGGTCTGTGGTCCAGCCTCCATGGCCGGACTACACGACATCGGCGCAGGGTCTTGAATGACGATGGGACGGCGGGGCTGTGTGAGCAGAGGCCCCAAAGCACGCGTTACTGAACCTCTGTGGGCCGCAACCCCTCCCACCTCATATGGGAGTGATAGGACCTACCTGAGGCGGTTGTGAGCGTGAACGGGGTTACTGTGTGTGAAGTGCACGGCACGTGGCGAGCAGTAGACGAGCATGAGCCATGATCCCATTACTATTGACGAGCCGGTCTCGTGCATGGGGAAACAGTTTGTCTTCTCTTCCTGCTTTTGTTTGAAACAAAGGTCACAGACTCTAGTGCCCGAGAGGGCCAGGCGGGCCCCCAGTGGGTGCACAGGGCAGATGCGGTCTGGAGGGCACTTGCTCCAGGGCAAGGGGCCGCTGTCGCTCCGCTCAGCTGATGGTCATCCTGTAGGAACGTGGGCCCAGTACTGCCAGGAATTTTTGTTTTCAAGAAAGGCTAGAAATCTGGAATTCCACGTGAAACCTTCTAATTAAAGATTCTTGAGGAATTTTAAAAGTGTTAAAACCTATACAAGCCCAAGAAATATTTGGCCTGAAGGCCACTGGCTTAAAACCTTTGCTTACACGGGTCTCCCCCAGGGTCTTCCGCTCAAGTCTAGCCTAACTCCCCCTGCAGGTGGGATGAAGGTGGGTTCGAAGCTGGTTTTTATGAGCCCCTTTGCCTTGCAGGACTTCTCCGGGCAGGTTATGTCACCGACGGAGGCTGCCCTGAAGCTCCCTGCGGCCCGGAGACTATGTACAAGAGGAATGGTCTGATGGCTAGCGTGTTGGTCACCTCTGCCACTCCACAGGTACAGGGGCTGTGGGAGCTGGGGCAGTTGGGGGGCAGGGGGGCTCCTTTCGGCTGACCTAGGCCCCCACTAAGCCGCGGACCACAAGGCAACAGGGCTCCATGCGTACCTCCATTCCTAGCGCGCCCGTGGCCCCCGGCCCCGCCAGGCGTGAGGTGTGGGAGGCGGGCAGCCCTGAGGGTCCGTGTGTTTCCTGCAGTGGCTCTCTTCAAAGGAAAACAGTCACCCGCCCAGTCCAGTCATAGCAGGTGCCACATTCCATTTTGGTGGCAAGATGGGATCCGATCTTTCCCAAGAAAAGCTGCTGCCGATGGTAAATAAGTCACACATTCCAGAGTGAAGTCAGACAGAAGTGCTTCCAACTGGCCCAGTGTTCTTATTTACCTTCCTCGGTGGGAAACGGCTGGAAGGACTGGTGGTCTGAGAGCGGCCTGGGCCGGGGCCCCTGCCCTGGGGCTTGGGGAGCTTGTTTTCCCCGTGCAGTGACGGGACAGAGGCACGCCAGCAGGAGTGGGGGGCAGGCCCGAGGATGCCGCCTTGCCGAACGTGTGATGCGTGGCTCCTGCGACCAGCTGGCCAGGGAACACTCAGTGTTGTGCACTTGCACGCGCCTCCCAGTTGAGCTGGGCTTTTGAACCGATCCCGTGTGATCAGCTAGAAATTTACAGGCACCAACTCATCTTACAAACCTTTAGCAAAGGCCTTATTTTGATCTCTGCCTCTGAAAACAGACTTGTGAGTACCTTTTAAAATTCCCTGATGGTGCCGTCATAGGTTTAGGTAAAGTCCCTGCATTATCGTCAGCCCCAGCCTGATTGTAGTCGGAGCAGCACTGGATTAAATACGGCCCCTTGTATGAGTGTGTGTGTCTGGGGCGGATGCGGGGTGGACCAGGGACGTCCTGACGCCTGAAGTGCCAGGAGGGGGCTGTGTTCGGTACCTGGAGGGATCAGACTTCTGTTTTCCTTTACAGTTTATACTCCATCCCGAGCAGAACTTCTTTCTTTTCTGACCCCTGTGTGTGTGTGCATGTACTTACACCTATGTATACACATGTGCATATGTACTTTGTGTATGGATATATGTATGTACATATACACATGTGTGTGTATGTGTGTCTGGAACATGGCAAGTACCCCATAGCTACTGAGTGAAAGAACACATGTGCGATTGAGGTACTCAGTTTTGGTGACTGAATGACCCCCACCCCCCGTAATCCAGTGCGTGTTACACACCAGGCCCTTGCCTTGCCTGTTCCACAGGCATTATCACACTGATCCTCACACTGACCTGATGGTGTGTGTGTGCTTCACCTCCAGTTTACAGATGGGCAAACTAAGGCAGAGAGGGGGGAATACACGGGCTCACATCACACAGCCAGTCAGCAGCGGGTGGGGATACAGAGCCGGGCCTCCGTGACCCAAGCCAGTGCTCTCGGTCACGATGACACTACGCTGAGGGAAATCACCCCGTCGCCTGACTTGTTCTGCTTTCTGGAAGGTGGTTGTGGAGGCGCAGAGTGCCTCACCTGTGATCACCTGCTCGGGCTCTGTGCATAAGACCGGGGGTGGGGCCGACTGCCAGCCCCAGAGGCGCGCGGGATTAGCCTTGTTACTTTTCAGAAGTTTAGCACAGATTCTCCTCAGGGGAGAATGTCCCATTATTCATGGAATTTTTTTTTTTAATAAAATTAAAAAAAAAAACTTTTTTCATATTTTTGAGAGAGACAGACAGACAGACAGACAGTGCAAGTGGGGGAGGAACAGAGAGAGGGAGGCACAGAATCCGAGCTGTTAGCACAGAGCCTGACATGAGGCTTGAACCCATGAACTGTGAGATCATGACCCGAGCCAAAGTCGGAAACTAAACCAACTGAGTCCCCCAGGCACCCCATTCATGGTCCTTTTAAAATAGCCCTGCCCGGCCCGCCCAGGCCCTTGAACCAGCCGTGCCCGGCCCGCCCGGGCTCCTGAACCAGCCGTGCCCGGCCCGCCCGGGCCCCTGAACCAGCCCTGCCCGGCCCACCCGGGCCCCTGAACCAGCGTCTCCCAGGGGGGCCATTTGGCCAGCTGCTTCGCAAGCCTCATTTTCTACAGCCCGCCCCACAGTCCTGGGGGGTGGGTCCAACACCCTGTTTTGCAGAGACAGGGAAGTGAGTGGGTTGTGTGCGGTCACGCAGCAGCCGGTGCCGGCTGGCGTCCCATCGGGCTTGACTTGAGAGCTCCTCCCCCCACGACGTGCTACTTCCTGAGGTCACCTGAGCCTTCTGGGCCTGTGGCCTCCTGTGTAAAACCTTTAAATGACGCAGGCCTGTTGAAACCTACAGGCTTCCGTGTCCGCTCCTCCTTTTAACCTCACATTTTCAGTTGTTGCCTGTTGGTTTCCCTCACTCGCCTAAAAATACTATAGTTCCCAGTAAGACTGCAAAGTTTTTCCAGATCGAGCCATTTTGGAAAGAGTGAAATAAAGAAGAATTAAAGCGTGTTCTCTAAATCCTGGTCCAAGACACTGAGGTCAGTGGAAACCACAAAGCCCCTCTTCGTGGGTTGAGACGAATCAAACCGTTTACGAACGGGGCACAGTTTTGGGGGGTTAAGCTTGACGGATTCCCCGCAGTAGAATTTGCTGAAATCAGATAAAATCAGAGAGAAGGTGTGTGTGACATTCTGGGGTCCCCACAGTGTTGGGTTTCACGAAGCTGCCACGTTTGGGGAGTGTCAGCTTGCTCCCTTCTCTGCATGCGGGACTCCCCGCGTTCTCCCCAGCGAGGGGCCCCACCGCGTAGAACTCCCGGCCCGCCTCCAAGGCCAGCTGGCTACCTCTCACCTCATCAGCTAACGGGCTCTGTATTCCAGGTGGCCCCTCCATGAAATAAGCCTGGAGGGCCAGTGTGACATTTTGTGTAAGAATTTCTTGCAGTGACTTCAAGAAAAAAAACAAAGATGAAACCAGGTGATGTTTGAAAGCTGTGAGAAGACAGACAGATGGTTGCCTCAGGCCTCCTGAGATGGGGACGATCCCTTCTCTCTGAAGGGAGAGAGGGCTGATGCCCCAGCGGGGACACAGCGGGCCGGAAGCAGTCAGGGTCATGATCGAGGGCCCGCATCTGGCGTCACCTAGGTGCAGAGCTGCTTTCACCTCCTGGCTCTTCAGTCTCCTAGCAGTGGTACCTTGGGGGAAGTGGCATGGCCTCTGCTTCCTAATCTGCAAAATGGGAATAAAAAGAGTGTGTGCTCAAAGAGTTCTTAAGAGAATGAAACCAGAGTGTTGGTACAAAGTACCTAACGTGGCACCCAGGACCGGGTAAAGCAGCGAGCAGCAGGAGCCTCGGCCGCTGCACGGTTCCGGCCCCCTCATGTCCTCCGTCCTGGGTGTGGGCGTCCGTGACGCGGGAGCCGGCCCGACTGCTCAGGCGGCACCTCTCTCCCTGTCCCCCCCAGGGCAGCAGCAGCTCAGACTCTCTGGAGGGCCAGAGCTGCGACTATGCCAGCAAGAGCTACGATGCCGTTGTCTTTGACGTCTTGAAAGTGAGTCCCGAGGAGTTTGCTGTAAGTAATACAACAGATGTGGGGGGCTGGGCACCAAGGCAGCGCGATGGGGGGGCAGCGAGAAGGTGCTCCGGTTGGGGACAAGCCACATGCCCCGTAACAGGGGCCGTGGGGGCAGAGTATTCTTTATGAAACGCCAAGCCGCGTTAAAACACATGCCGTCAGTCCAGAAATTAACCATCCTGGGACACATACGCACGATACACGGACAGTAAGTGAAAGGAGCGTTACAGCGCAATGAATAGAGAACGGTGCCGTTTGTAAAAAGCGTGTCACTTATATTTGCATAGGAAGAGGTCTAGATCCGATGTTTACTAGTCATAAATACCTGGAGATGGATAGCCAAGCGTTATTTACTGTAGTTTCTCGTTGTAGAGTAATAGTTAATTGGGATTTAGTTTATCTTCTTTTTGTTGATTTGTACCTTGTACATTTTTACAGTGACTGTTCTCTACAATGATAGAAAACAGTATTTTGTAAAAATAATTTTTTAAAAACATTGTTTTTTCTTCAACAAGTGTGGTTAGGGACTCTGACTGAGAAGCAGAGTCGGCTCCGCATGTCACTAGGACCTGGTTTCTGCCTTTTTCGTTCTGAGGGTGGCGGCTACTTTTGCCCCTGGGGGGGCCTCGAGCCTAATGGCAGGCACCCTCCCGGGGCAACCTCTGAAGGGTCTCCGCCACGCCCTCTCCACGCCCTCTCCTCCCCGTCCCTGTGCCGGACCAGGTTTCGTGTCCCCCAGGGTATGGCGGGAGCTAGCGGGGCTGCATCTCATTGGTCCTCCATTGTCGGCCTCCATGCTTATTTTGTGCCTTGCTGAGCCTGGCATGTCCGTCACCTCCTTCGGCGTAGCCAAGGGATCACATAAACACCCGTGTAAAACTCTCTAGCAGCTGCCTTGGAGGAGAATGAGACCCGGGGTTCCTCCGAGGTCTCCAGTGCCCCCTGGGATCTGGCCAAGCCTCCTCTCCGGCCTCCGTCTCTGCTCCCCAGCTGGACCCCGGCTCCTTCTTTCTGACCCAGACTCACCAGGTGTCTCCCTGCTGCAGGGCCCCGCGCTTCCTTTCCTCCCCTCCTACTGGCTCTTCTCTACCTGTCTCTGTCCCTGTCCTTGGACTGAAGTGGCCCCTCTCTGTCACACTCTCTGCCCTCACCCTGCTCCTGCTGCATGTTCCTTATTACTACCCACCATCACAGGCTATATAATCATAGTTTTTTGTGCTCCGTCTCCTCCATCAGAATAGAAACTCTTTAAGGACAGGAACTTTAACTGACTTGTTCATTGCTCTTTCCACAGTGCCCGGAAGAATGCCCGGCTCATAGTAGGTAGTCAGCGAGTGCACGCTGACTGAAAGAATTCAGTCTTCAGAATAACCCAGTGAAACATTATTAGCTCTTGATTTTCTTTCTTTCTTTCTTTCTTTAATGTTTCTTTATTTTGAGAGCGAGCGAGCGAGCAAGCGAGAGAGTGAGTGAGCATGAGTAGGGGGAGGGGCAGAGAGAATGGAGACAGAACCCCAGGCAGGCTTCGTGATGTCAGCACGGAGCCGGATGCGGGGCTCAGTTCCACCAACCGTGAAATCACGACCTGTTAGCTCCCGATTTCTTAGTGAAGAAGTGAAGGGTCTAAGAGATTATTTTTTTTGCCTGGATCACAGAGCCAGCTGTGGGCGGAGCCAGGTCTGAAACCTTCATCTCCTGCCTCTTCAGCCAGAGCTGGACCTTAAGGATGTGGGGAGCTCACCTGCCGTGTCTAGGTCTTAACGCTAAGTGTTTTACATGTATTACTAATTTCCTTTTCACATCAGCCTTATAAACTAGATATATTTATTATTACCAGTATACCGATGAGCAAGTCAGTTCTTAAAAAGTCACCTCTTCACACAGATAGTAAGTGTCACTGTCTATCTGGGATTTAAAACCAGGGCTGACGTTCTAGGGCAGCACCGTCCAACAGAAATATAGTCTGGACCACGTGTGTATTTTATTTTATTTACTTATATATTTTAAAAACTCTAATTCCAGTATAGTTAACATACGATGTTGTATTAGTTTCAAGTGTACAGTAGTACATGGATCCATCACTTCCACGCGTTACTCAGTCCTCATCATCCTCTTCGTCTCCTTCCCGGTTCACCTATTCCCCCTCCTCCGCCACCCCCCCCCCCCAGGAGCCATCTGTTTGTTCTCTACAGTTGAGTCTGTTTTTTGCTTTGTCTGTTTTCCCCCTTTGTTCGTTTGTTTTGTTTCTTAAATTGCACATATGAATGAAATCTCTGACTCATTTCGTTAAGCATTATACTCTGTAGGTCCATCCATATTGTTCCAAATGGCAAGATTTGATTCTTTTATGTGGCCCGGTGAGTAGTATTCTGTCGTATACTTACACCACGCGTTCTCTGTCCACTCATCTGCTGATGGACAGGGGGCCGCTTCTTTCATTTGGCTTTTGTAAGTAAGGCTTCAGTAAACGGGTGCACATATCCTTTCACATTACTTTTCTCCTATTCTTTTTTTTTAAATGTTAATTTATCTTTTGAGAGTGAGAGAGTTGGGGGAGTGGCGGAGAGAGAAGGAGACAGAAGATCTGAAGCGGGCTCTTCACTGACCGCTAGGTGCGGGGCTCAAGCGCATACGCCGAGAGAGCATGACTCGAGCCCAAGGCAGACGCTTCACCGGCTGAGCCTCCCAGGTGCCCTGGTGTTCTCATATTTTCTGAGTAAATACCCACCTGGATGGTTGCTGGATCAGAGGGTAGTTCTCCATACTGTTTTCTGCGGCGGCTGCCCCGTGTGCGTTCCCACCGGCAGGGCTCAGGGGTTCCTTTTTCCCTGTGTCCTTGCCAACATTCGTCGCTTCTCATGTTTTTTATTTTAGCCGTTCTGACTGGTGTGAGGTAATGCCTCACTGTGGTTTTGACTTGCATTTTCCTGATGATGGGTGATGCTGAGCATCTTTTCATGTGTCTGTTGGCCATCTGGATGTCTTCTTTGGAGAAACGCCTGTTCACGTCTCCTGCCCATTTCTTAATTGGATTATTTGGGTTTTTGGTGTTGAGTTGTAGAAGGTCTTTATGTATTTTGGATACAAACCCTTTATTGGATATATCATGTGCAAATATCTTTCCCCCATTCGGTATGTTGTCTTTTAGTTTTGCTGATTGTTTTCTTTGCTGTCAGAAGCATTTTATTTTGCTGGAATCCCAGTAGTTTATTTTTACTTTTATTTCCCTTTTCTCACAAGACGTATATAAATGTTGTTATGGCTGATGTCAGGTCAATTACTGCCTGTGCTCTCTTCTAGGGTTTTACAGCTTCAGGTCTCACATTTAGGACTTTAATCCATTTTGAGTTTATTTTTGTATATGTATGGTGTAAGACAGTGGTCCAGTTTCATTCTTTTATATGTGGCTGTCCAGTTTTCCCAACATTATTTGTTAAAGGGACTTGTCTTTTTTTTTTCTTTTTTAATGTCAATTTACTTTTGAGAGAGAGTAAGGCAAGGCTCAGAGTCACAAACCATGAGATCATAACTGAAGCTGAAGTAGGTTGCTTAACAGACTGGGCCTGCAAGGCGCCGTGAGACTGCCTTTTTCCCACTGCATGTTCTTGGCAAAGATTAATTGACTGTATAATTGTGGGTTTGTTTCTGGGCTTTCTGTTCTGTTCTGTTGATCTGTGTATCTGTTTTTGTGCCAGCACCATACTGTTTTGATCATTACAGCTTTGTAGTTTAACTTGAAACCTGGAATTGTGATTCCTCCAGCTTGGTTTTCCTTTCCAAGATTGCTTTGGCTATTTGGAGTTTTTTTGTGATTTCATATAAGTTTTAGGGTTGTTATGTTTAGTTCTGTGAAAAATGTTGTTGGTGTTTTGATAGGGATTGCATTAAATCTGTAGATTGCTCTAGGTACTGTGGGCATTTTAACAATATTTGTTCCTCCAGTTCATGAGCTAGTGTCTTCAATTTCTTTCCTCAGTCTACAGGTCTTTTACCTCCTTGGTTAAGTTCATTCACAGGTATTTTATTATTTTTGGTGCAATTATCAATGGGATTGTTTTTTTAATTTCTCATATTGCTACTTTATTTTTTGTGTATAGAAATACAATGGATTTCTGTACATTGACTTTGTATCCTGCAACATTACTGAATTCATTTCTCAATTTTAGTAGTTTTTTGGTGGAGTTTTTAGGGTTCTCTATATCACATATGCAATTTAAAATTTGCTAGTAGCCACATTAAAACATTTTTCTTCATTTATTTATATTTGAGAAACAGAGTGAGATAGTACGTGAGTGGGGGTGGGGCAGAGAGAGAAAGAGACACAGAATCCGAAGCAGGCTCCAGGCTCCGAGAAAGCTGTCAGCACAGAGCCTGATGTAGGGCTCAAACCCACAAGCTGTGAGATCATGACCTAAGCTGAAGTCGGATGCTCAACCAACTAAGCCACCCAGGCGCCTTGCTAGTAGCCACACTAAACATAAGAGTTGAAATTATTTTTATTTTTTAATGTTATTTATTATTATTTTTAAAGTTTATTTATTTTGAGAGAGAACGTGAACAGGGGAGGGACAGAGAGAGAATCCTAAGCAGGCTATATACTGCCAGTGCAGAGCCTGATGCAGGGCTTGAACCTACAAACTATGAGATTATGACCTGGGCCGAAATCAAGAGTCAAACGCTTAACTGACTAAGTCATGTAGGCATCCCTGAGATTACTTTAAAAATATATTTTACTTTACTTGGTATATCTAAAATAGTTTCATTTCAACATGTACGCAACATAAAATGATTGAGAGAACTATAATTAGATTACCATTAATATGTTTGACCAAAGCACTCTTTGCCAAAAGAAAGCAAAATAATATAATCAAATAAATCAAGGAAAAAAATAATGTGAGCTTAAGATTTTATATCCAGCAACTCTGACTTTCGGGTATTAGGGGCACGGACTATTATGGACGTGCAGAATATTATTCTTCAGAGAATGGTATTCCTTGAACCCTTCCTGAGCAGTCTACCAGAGAACAAGCTTCCGCCCATGGAAATGATTAGAGAAACATCACAGTAAAGACTGATGAAGACCAGCGAACAGTCAGTCACTATAGGGTTAGGACTGACGAGTCAGGCAAGGGAGAAGGTACGGCATGTGATGGCTGTGTTGCCCATGTGTAAATGCAGTGTGACGATTCTAGTGTAAACTAAAAAATGTGGGAGGATGGAGAGAACATGTACAAAACTTTCACAACTTTGCTCAGTCATTACCCTGATGGTGGTAGCATTAGTATTGTTATTCTGAGACTGCTGTGTGAATAATGTGGGATGAAGGAAATGGATAATTCAGGGATAAAGCAGTCCCGTGTACCCTGTGTCCTGGAGACCAGGATGTTCAACATGGAGGAAAGGAGATCCAGATGTAATACAGAAGAAGGTAAGTGGGTAAGTTAGGGGAATTTGAATCGGAAATAGCAGTATGAATTCTAGACTGTGGTCTTGAAATACCATTTGTTGCTGAGAGAAACCGGGGCTTCCTAGAGAACTGGTTGATTCTAGGTCTAGGACAGGAAATGTGCAAGGTGAACGTGTACATCTTAACAGTTCCAGGGAGGAAGCTCTTGAGGACCAAGAGGGTCGTGTCAAGGACTCAAGAGCCGCCTAGAGGAAGAAGGTGCCATTGTCCAGTGATGGGACCATTCGAGCTTCAAAAGAGCAATATTTGGAATTGATTGAAACCCATCAAACAATAGGTCATCACTGGATGATGATACGGATCACATTTATTATCTTAAAACCCAAGAAATAGAATGAAAGAATCCAGTATTTGTCTTACATCTCACTTTTGAACTACACTGGTTAACCAAATAGTGGATAAGGATAATTTCAGTTAGTAAACGGAAAAGGAACGATAGAACTGGGATACAGTATCATCATTTTATAGCCCGAGTGCATTAATAGGTCTAAGCATTGGCCGTCAATAGCTACCGACACGAAAGGAGAGACATTATGTGCCTCCTGGTGAAACAACCCAGCACCACCTCCATTCCTGCCAAAGGGATCAAACCTTGTCCGATCACGTCTCCAGGTGCAGTTGCCAATTTGCAGGAAATGCCACGGACAGGGGAACATGTTGACCTGCTCTGTGAGTGTGGGGAGCTGTGTAGGTCAAGTGGCCTGGATTCTCCTGCACGTACATTGTGAGGAAAGTGAAGGGATGAAGAGAATACTTGTGGATTAAAAGAAACTTACAAATACACATCACACTTTTATTTTATTTATATTATTTTTATTTTCTTTTTTATGTAATCTCTACCTTCAGCATGGGGGTTGAACTCACAACCCCGAGATCAAGAGTTGCATGCTCTACCAACTGAGTCAGCCAGGTGGCGCACGTTAAACTGTTAAAAGAGCAGGAAATCGGGGTTCCTGGGTGGCTCAGTCGGTTAAGCGGTAGACTTCAGCTCAGGTCATGATCTCGCAGTTCGTGAGTTTGAGTCCAGTGTCAGGCTCTGTGCTGACAGCTCAGAGCCTGGAGCCTTCTTCAGATTCTGTGTCTCCTCTCTCTGCCCTCCCCCTGCTCACACCTTCTCTCTCTCTCTCTCTCTCTGAAAAATAAATATTTAAAAAAAAAAAAAAACAGCAGGCAAGGGGTGCCGGGGTGGCTCAGTCAGTTAAGCATCCAACTCCAGCCCAGGTCATGATCTCACGGTTTGTGAGTTCAAACCCCATATCGGGCTCTCTGCTCTCAGCATAGAGCCCCTTGGACTGTTTATCTATCCCCTCTCTCTGTGCCCCTCCCCTGCTCGTGCTTTCTCTCTCTCAGAAATAAATATTAAAGAAGAAAGCAGACAAGATGCCACCGTGATGCCTTGGTATACACACTTGAGTGATCAAATCATAAAGAAACTTGATGAAAGTCAAGACCTCTGTTGCTTGTGGCAGAAGGAGGGGGGGGGCTTGTAATTGGGATGAGGCCCCAGGAAGAACTCTGAGGTGACTTTTCTGAATTGTAGTAAACTGTATGCCACACAAAATCTATCACCTTAACAGTTTATAAGCGTATAGTTCAGTAGTGTTAAGTACATTCACATCGCTGTGCAGCAGATCTCCAGAGCTGTTTCATCTTGCACACCTGAAGCGCCGTACCCATTAGGCAACTCTCCACCCCCCTACCCTCAACCACTGAGATGGCATTTGTTTTTTTTCTGTCTGGCTTTTGCCACTCAGCATCATGTCCTCAGGGTTCGTCCATCTTGTGACATACATCAGCATTTCCTTGCTTTTTCAGGCTGAATCATACCCCTGAGCGCTCCCGTGTGTGTGTGTGTGTGTGTGTGTGTGTGTGTGCGTGCCACATTTTTAGGGTCCATTTGTGTGTTGATTGAGGTAGCTATTTCTTGACTGAGGTGATAATTACAAGGTATTCATCTTATAAGAAGTCATCAAACCCTGTAATTGTTTAATGTGGTTTTCTGTAAATGTGTGTTATTTTGCAATAAAAAGGGTTCAAATCATTTAAAATGTCCTCAGTTTCTCAGCAGGGGTGCTCAACAGCTAGATTTCCATCTTCCTCCTTCCCAGGAGGCTGAAAGCAGAGGAAAGAGCAAAACTTGAACTTGGTCATCGGTAGAATGTGGACTCCTTCTAGGTTAATGTGTATAGATTTAATTCTCTATTTAAAAAAAGATTTTTTAATGTTTATTTATTTTTGAGAGAGAGAGAAGCAGAGCCAAGTGGGGATGGGGACAGAGAGAGAGGGAGACACAGAATCCGAAGCAGGCTCCAGGCTCTGAGCTGTCAGCCCAGAGCCCGACGCGGGGCTCGAACTTGTGAACTGTAAGATCGTGACCTGGGCCAAAGTCAGACACTTAACCAGCTGAGGCACCCAGGCACCCCAATTCTCTATTTTTAATAGCTGCATAAAATCCCAGAGGCTGACTATACCACAATTTCTTTCTCCCAACAAGTCCCTTTTCGTGGCCTTTTTTGTTTCCATCGCTTGTCTTCCTGTAGGACCTGGATTGTGTGTCAATCGTATGCTTGCTTCAGTTCTTAGGAGATAATATCTAAACGCAGTGCCTTATCTTGGATCGGGAAAACATTGCTATTAAAACAACATTAGGATATTTTTAGCAAATTTTGAATGCAGACTGTAGTATTAGATAATACTGTTGTAGCAATGCTAAGTTTGATGAATGTAATAATGTTATTATGTAAGAGCGTGATCTTGTTTTTGGGAAAGAACATGCTGAAGGATTTAGGGGTGAAGAGTCATGACATCTGCGTTTTATTCTCAAGTGGTTCAGCAGAAAATGTGTATATATAATTATATACATAGAGATAAAGCAAATGAGGCAAGATGTTAATAATTAGCGAAGCTAGGCGAAAGGTTAGAGTTCATCATACTATTCTTGCGGCTTTCTTTTAGAAGTTTGACTTTTTTTAAAAAAGCAAGAGTTAAAGAACTTTTTAAATGGGTTACTGCCAGATTGCTTTCCAAAAAGAACAGAGCAGTCTATAAAGTCCTGTCGCTGCTGGTGGCACTGATGGATGACACATGGCATCTTCCTGTTGAATTTGCATTTCCTTGGCTGTGATTCTAAATTTGCCCAACACATGCTTCCCCGCGGCTCTCGAGCAGAGCAGGGATGTATCTTTGGAGCTGATTGCCTTTTGTTCTGGGAGCCTTCCTGGTCCTGCGCTGGTTGGGGGGGGTCTCCATGCAAATTAAAAAAAAACATATATTTTTTAATGTTTTTATTTACTTTTGAGAGAGAGAGACAGCGTGAGCAGGGGAGGGTCAGAGAGAGAGGGAGACATAGATTCGGAAGCAGGCTCCAGGCTCTGAGCTAGCTGTCAGCACAGAGCCTGATGCGGGGCTCGAACCCACGAACCGTGAGATCATGACCTGAGCCGAAGCCGGACGCTTAACCGACTGAGTCACCCAGGTGCCCCATCAATGCAAATTTAAAGATATCTTCTGCTATAAAATATGCTGCTCATTTGCCAACAGCTTCTTCTGTTTGTTTATTCGGGGGGTTGAGAGAGCCTTTATACTAAGGTTAGTCACCAGTGTTAGAGGGAGAAACACTACGTTCAGCTTACGCCGGAAACAAGTTTTGTTTTTCCCTGTCCGTTTGGGCTAAGTAGGTTTCGTTTATCCGCACAGTGGCCACCGCACTCCTTATGGCCACACTGTGAACAGCTCCTGTAGTCTCTCCATTCTGAAGGCGTCGCCTCCACAGAAGTGTTCGCTAATATGTGGAGATTGGCCATTTCCCTAAAAAGCCTGGATTTTTAGGGAGTCCTTGACTAGGGTGAAGGAGGGAGCGGGAGAAGGGAGTTAGGATTAAGGAAGGCACAGGGCACCTGGGTGGCCCAGGCAGTTAAGAGTCCGACTTCAGCTCGGGTCATGGTCTCGCCGTTTGTGGGTTCGAGCCTTGCATCTGGCTCTGTGCTGACCATTCAGAGCCTGGAGCCTGCTTTGTATCCTGTGTCTCCCTCTTTCTCTTTGCCCCTCCCCTGCTGGCTCTGTTTCTCTCTCTCAAAAAAAAAAATTTAAAAAATTACCACAGAAAAGAAAAGGATTAAGGGAGTCACTGCCAGAGTAGCTTAATTGGGCATCCTGTGTGAAGGCTTTATTTCCAAAGATAAGGAGAAGCCGTGGAGAGACCTGTTCGTGAGTGTGCACTGACCAGGCGTATGTGCCTCACTATGGAGGCCGTGCTGCATTCATTCATGTGTCCATTCATTCATTCATTCATTGTGCTTATATTTTCCAGTCCGTTCCCATAGAGTGTAATATTAGCTTCAGGTGCAGTGTGGTGATTCAGCACGTCCATTCCACGCCTGGGACGCCTTATAGACCGGAGGGCCCGTTGCTGGGTGTTTCTGCGGGGGCCGCACCACATCCCTGGAAATGGCCTTTTTCTCAGGAAGCCCAGGCCTCTCCCCTGAGGGAGGGGCAAGGGCTTCTGAGGCTGAGAGCCGCTGTGAAGCGAGACAGGACTGACCCCCCTCAAGCGCCCACCCCGACCCTCACCCTCCCTTTCTGCTAAACTGCCTGCGTTGGAGCCCCCACACTTCCCAGGAGGGGCTGCTCATCAGCACCCTTCCCCCACGCTTGGCTTTGTAGTAAAATGACACGGCGTTTATGATCTGATGATTTTACCTGTGGATCGACATGTTCTTGTTCTGGACTCAGCTTCTTTTTTGGTCAGAACTGCGAGGATAAAAACGCACGAGAGACTTCTGAAAACCCTCAGGTTGTGTGTTTGGGACCAGCCAGTCTGTTTTAAGTTTGGTGACCTTTGTCGTCGTTTGTTTTGAAGAAAACACCTGAATACATCTGCTGATGTAGGGTCTGAGCAGGGATCACCGTATTTGAAACTTGGACCATCCAAAACCATGTGAAACGTAAAGCCGCTGTTTTCATAAATCATTTGGAAACCCAGTAGCAAGCCTAGGATGGAGAGGAAGTTTTCTCATTTTCTCATTAGCGGACTCTTGGTTCTCTTCCTAAATGACATAGCAAACATCCTGCTGGGTCTCTCGGGTGGGGAGTTAACTGGAGCCACGGGAGAGATTTCCAAGGCCCTCTGCGCTTTCAGCACAAACCTCCTGTTTCCAAAGGCCTTTCCGTTCCCCAGGATGACAGAATTAATCCAAATGTGAGGAGACTTGGCCGGCAGTCTCCACAGGTCTGGCAGGAGGAATGCCAGTCCGTTTGCCCTGCCCGGGACATAGGTCTGGGCCAGACACGCAGACCTGTAGGCGTCCGGGCCCCGGTCGTCCCTCGACGCCCAGCTTCCTGGGGCCAGACCCGCCTTGTGTCCATGCCCCTTACTGCTGCTGGGTAGATCCAGAGGTGGGCGGGCTCGGTTCCCGAATGCTTCTTCGTTCCCGGTGCCTTGGCTGTCCCTGTGCTGAGCTTCCGTTAGTGACAGCACTAGCCCCTTGGAGGGGACAGAGAGGCTCTCCACAGAAGCCACCTGCCTACTTCCCTGTCCCGCTCAGCCCTGAGGACAGTGTGCTTGGCCTGCATCCTGTGCTTCTCAGGAACCTGGCGGTCTCGGACCTCCTTTAAATTATGCCACGAGGCGACCACAGTTCTGCACCTTTGCCCCAGATTGTGGTCACACTTGACATACTGTGTGTCTCCATTTTTCTCATGTATTCTGGACATGAGGCTTTTTTTCATGACTATTTTTTGACTCAATGTATTCGCTAGAGCAACTTTGATGCATGAATATTCAAATGCATCACCAGTCCCTTATTTCTTAGCTCATGTATCGGTCAGGGGCCCCATACATGAGCCCATCTGCGTGACTTCACACATATCTGATATGTAAGAATAAATATATAAATACACATGTGGGCACACTTCACCCTTGAACACACAGGTTTGAACTATGTATGTCCACTAACAAAAAGATTTTTTTAAATAAATACAGTACTGTAAATGCATTTTCTCTTCCTGATACTTAATAACATTTGCTTTTCTCTAGCTTACCTTATTGTAAGGATACAGTGTATACTTCATATAACATACAAAACGTGTTAATCAACCATTGACGTTATCAGTAAGGCTTCTGGTCAACTGTTGGTTATCAGTAAAGAGTCAAAAGTTATATGCAGATTTTCAACTGTGGAAGGCTGGCCACTGATAATCACTGTGTTGTTCAAGGGTCCATGGTGTATATATAATCTTCGTGAAAATGTAAAATAGGAGGTGCAGAATGCCTGGCACCTGACAGATGTTCTCGGTCTCTGTGTGTGTGTGTGTCTCTCTCTCTACACACATACATAAATGCGCTCTCTCCACTTGCATGTGTATGTGTGTCCACACACGTGTGCATATACATATCTGGAGAGAGGACCTGTCAGATGCCAGGCATTCCACACTTCTTGTCTTACATTTTCCCAGGGATCCTATAAGGTAGGGATTGCCATCACCATTGCCTAGATGTGGCACCTGAGATCGGGGAAGAGGGTGAATCATGCGTCAGAGAAGATTGCTGTCAGGCAGTGTTACCCAGACACACACCCAAGTCCCACTGATTCCAGAGCCCAAGTTCATTCCCCTGCACCATGTCCTCCCCTTTGACCTGTGTGCCAGGGGTGTGTCTTCTTGCATTAGGAGACATCCAAATGCCCTTGGCTCTCCTTGCCCTGACCTGTCACAGAGGGGTCTGCTAACTGACATCTGGCATCCCAGGTGACATGTGGAGGTGGGCAGGTCCTGTGAAGTCAGCTCCATCCATGCCTTGGCCTGCAAAGATCGTCAGCAAGGATGCTTTCTCTTACTGCTGCCTGACAGACAGCTAACAATGGGCCCAACCTTTTATTTTATTTTAAAGTTTTTTTTGTCTATTTTGAGAGAGAGAGAGAGAGAGAGAGAGAATCCCAAGCAGGCTCCACATTGTCAGTGTAGAGCCTGACGTGGGGCTCTAACCCTCGAACCAAGAGATCATGACCAGAGCTGAAATCAAGAGTCGGACGCTCTACTGTCTGAGCCACCCAGGCACCCCTAGAACAGCCTTTTAATTGAATGTGTTTTCCGTATTTATAGCATTAGTGCTTCTTAAGCTAGCTGTGGTAAAGGGCCAGTTTTTTCCATCTCCTTTCTGTTGAGGACTAATACTTAAAAAAAAATACAATAAAAATGTTGTGGCAATTTGCTATAAAAGTTCCCAAATGCTTGCTCTCAAATTCTGAAGTTCCCTCATTGTGGGCTCGTTGAATAAATAGTCTGTGGTCCAGCACCGGCCTCGGATGCATCTACTATATAATTTAGAGGAGGCTGAGACTTCAGAAGAAATGTACAATTTCTATAAGCCACAATTTTTTTAAAATTTAAATTTAGAGTAATAGATAGTGTCTCTTTAGCATTCTAATTTTTAATACTGTGTCTACAACGTTTTTAAATTCCAAAAGTAATTCATGCTTGAAACAGCAACTCAAGAAGTACAAAAATACCCGACCTGAAAACGTTCCCCTTGATCTCAGTCCCACCCTCCAAATGACTGTTATCCGTCCTTAAATTGGGAGTTTGTCTCACGTTAAAGAGAGAAGGACGCGGGGACAAGGTTGACAAAGGGGGAAAGGATGGAAGAGGCATTTTAGACATTTTTTATTCTGTTCTTTCTTGATCTGTGTCTCAAGGGCGGATGCGTTCTTGCCCTGTATAGAGTCGAAGTAACATGACAGCTGTCTTTGGTTTACAGTTTATTCTAACACGGATTCTCTTTTGTTGCAGAGCCAGATCACGTTAATGGACATACCTGTGTTTAAAGCCATCCAGCCGGAGGTCTGTACTCGGTCCTTTGAATTGCTCTAAACGCCGTGGCTGGGAAGAGGGGACTTAACTGGAGCGACTCTTGGTGTCTTTCTTGGAGTCTCTATGAATGCGTTATTAACCTCCGCCCCTGTTAGAGAGAGCACCCGGAGCTTCTCGTTCTCGATGGCGCTCGTTCCGCGAGCTGGCTGTTTGGGCTCTGCGGAGAGTTTCACTGCGTCGGGCCCACGTGGGCAGGACTGGGGGCACCTGGTGCCCACGGCCTTCCCACACCGATTCCTTTCCCCCGGCTCCTCCTGCCGAGATGGCCCCTGTCAAGAGGGGATGTGAGGGAACATTTTTCTAGAGAGCTTTCCTTTTGTTGATCCCAAATTCTGGTGGTTGCCTTGTTTCTGATTTCGAAACCAGTTGCCACAGCAAAGCATATACATGTGTACATGAAAAGCATATGTGCAATTTTAGAAACCGCATATTCAATAAAGAGAAAGAAGTTGGTCTTGGCCTTTAAAAATATCCTGGAAGTGTTTAGCAGCTGATAACAAGGCTTTACGGTTGTTTTAGTCAGCGGTCTTGGTGTTTTTTTGGTTGGCAAGTGACAGACATCCATTTCGAAGTAGCTGAATAGGCAGAAGAGGAGTTTGACACGAGGACAAAGGGCACTTCGTGGAGTCCAGGCGCCTGGGGTCCAGGCTGCCAGGGGGCCGGCCGACGCACAAGCCGTCTCTGCCCCTGGCCTCTGCTTCTTCCTCTTTTCCACTCTCCGGTCTTCTCTCTGGTCTGCTCACGGGGTCCAGCCTAGCCTCCCCGAAGGGCTCACGTTTACGTGACTCTCCTTCCATACACCTTCCAGACTGAAATAAACCCGCAGCTCTGAGCCCAGCCCGGCTCAGCCACGTGTCTAGTGCTGGTTCATAACCCAGGCCAGGGGTATGCGGCCAGACGAGCAGGCATGGCCGAGGGGATCCAGCCTGCTGAATGGGGTGTGCATGTTCTAGAGGAGGGGTGGAGATGGGGAGATAGGTCAGAAAGGGTCTGCTGCGACCATGCTGTGAATTCCAGAACAATCTTGACATACAGTCCTTCTTGCAGGAAGGTAGCTGTTAAGTCCTTGAGAAAAGCAGCGTATTTTAGTACAAAGCCAGACAAAGGATTTAGGCCTTCGGAGACCCAGCATCTGACCTCCTGCAAATTAGGAGGAAGCCAGACCTGCCCTCTGCACTCGGTATCTGTGTGAGGACATGGCAGTGATTTGTATTCGTGTGTGCGTGTGCATGTGTGTGTGTGTGTGTGTGTGGGCACGCGCTCTGTTCATCGGGTTTGGGGAGCAGAACTATGTTTGCTTTTATGACCTGGCTGACTTCCAGTCTCTTACTGTTTCCTTCTAACATGGAACTATCCCCACTCTTTCTAATTAAAAAAAAAATGAAGCCGCTCTACGTCTCGGAGACTTCGGAGGAGTGTTTGTGTGGTGGTTGCCTTAGTTCTCAGCTCGAAGCTGTTTTGTGACCGTGTTCTCCGCGTGGCCCTGATCTGGAGCAGTCTAGGCATCACGGTCTTTATTCTTTGTCCTGCGCACCTGGGAGAGGAGCCCAGCTTGCCGCGAGCCCTGAGTCCTGTGCCCAGGGGGGCTGGGGCGGCTGCTCAGGCTTGATCGGCGGAGGGAAAATGGTGGGAGGCTCTTCAGAGGCACAGTTAGGGGCAGACCAAGACTTTTTACCCCGGGCGCCGAGGTTTGGAAGGTGCCTCGTCTCAGGCATATCTTGATTCAAATTGGGATAAGACATGAAGGTGGAGATGTTTGGCTTCCAGGATTTGAGCTTTGAGCGGTGGTTGTCTATCACGGCTGCACGTCAGAAGCAGGTGGGCGGCCTCTGAAACCTGGGGAAGCGCAGACTCCACCCTCGGCCATTGAATCTGGATCTCCGAGTCAGGGCCGGGAGCCCAGTCGGCCCAGTTTTGTAGAAGGTAGCCAGGTGATTCTGATACAGTGAGGATTAAGAACTAATTCTTTGAGATATATGGAGAAACCCCGAACTTGAATGTCTTACATCTACATTAGCTAAAAAATGGAAATTTATTCCTCACAGTCATTGTCAAAACTTTGGTTAAAAGGAGGACCCTGGGAGCCGCCCCGGCTGTTTTGCTGTTGTTATCATTGTTAGGGGACTGAAAAGTGGAATTTTTCTTCCGGATGATGTCTGCCGCGCTGTGGCTGGACCACCCCGGAGTTGGAAGGACATGAATGAAGGACAGTTAGACGTTTGACAAGGCTTCCCAGGAGGCGGAGGCCAACATCTGGGAGCACGATGGGCACTCTGAGTGACCTGCGCTCTGGAAGACCAGGAGGCCATTGGCCTGGTGTCTTTCAGGCCTGCCTGTGCCTCAGAATCAGTTGGGGAGCTCTGCTGGAAAAAAATACAGATTCTTAGGCTCCATCCTCAGGGATTCTGATTCCATAGGGTTAGAGTGGGGCTGGGGATCTGTGTTTCAGTGAATCGTATTCACTCTTCTATTTGATGTGTGACTTATCCTTTCTGTAACCAGTGGGAGCCCTCGGTGCATCTCCTGTATCCTTTCCACACGATCCCCTTGGTTTTGATGGCTTCCTCGCGCTTTGGCACAACGAGCTATCTCCGTGTTACGTTGGACCTTTCCTGCTGAAGACCTGGAATCAGGTGTCCCGCACGGCGCTGGCTTCTTTTACTGGAGAATAATATTCTGAAACCACAGTGGGGGTGAAAGGATGCTCATGAGAGGAGGTTGCAGTTGCTCTTAGGCCCGTTTGGTGGACAGGGTTAAGACGTATTTATTTTTGAAAGGAAAAGTCATGAGTTCATAGTTAGGGTAGGTGGTGTTCTTCCTCCACAGCTCTTCCTCCCCTCCTCACCCTTGCCCTGACTTCCCTGTGTGTCCCATTGACTTTGGGCTCGGCCCTGTGCCTTGGCCACATGCGACAGCGTGCACGTGGTGAGCGAGAGGCATGGCCGGCCCTCTCCGAACCTCCCCTCCCCGTGATGTATGGGTGACTGTTGCTCATTCAGCCTGAGTCCCAGAACGAGATGCCGTGGATGGCCTGACCTAACCCAAAGCCCTCCAGCCCCGCCTGGCCCCGCCCCGGTGAGCGCGTGAGATTAATACTGCTCTTGTAAGCCTCTGCGGTGCGAGGGCTGTTTGCAGACATGTGACCAATAGACTATTGATCTTTCCAGTCCAAATGTAACATTACAGTGTTGCAAGCTTAATTCCCTTGATTTTCATATGATTGTATATGATTTCATATACATGCAGTGTATAAAGTGTGCTCTTGGTTTTGGGGGTAGAGTCTCATGGTTCATCTCTTATATATAACACCCAGCACTCATCCCAACAAGTGCCCTTCTCAGTGCCCATCACCCATTTTCCCCTTTCCATCCCCTCCCCGCCGTCAACCCTCAGTTCTTTAAGAGTCTCTTATGGCCTCCCTCCCTCTCTGTTTGTAACGATTTTCCCCCCTTCCCTTCCCCTGTGACTTCTTTTACACTGACAGTTTTGGTTCCTAACAACATTAAATAATTACATTTTTGTATTATCCCATCATATATATATGTATTTATATATACACAATAATTTTAAAAGAATAATATTGGTGTTAATATTGACCAGCAGACTCCTGCTTACAGGTTAACATTTCTTTGCAGTTCTCTTTGTCTTTGGTGCCTTTTCTTCTTGTCTTGCCTCCCTCGTACCACTTCCACACCCAAGTGGGGCCCACTCCTGGACTCCCCCGAAAGGCTTTGGGGGAGCACCAGGGAGAAAGGGGGGGCTCTGCCCACTTGGTCAGGAGTCTGCCTCCTAAGAGACCCCCTTGGATCCCAGTGCTTGGAGCACAGCAGATACTCACTAAGTGTTTGCTGAGTGAGTGGAGAATGAATGACTGAGAGCAGCAGGGAGCAGAGTGTTAGCCGCTGTGTCTGGCACATCGCCAAGGGGCGTGCACACCAATTAAGGGAACGTTATGACCAGGGAGCCTGTTTTGTGGTGGAACCGCTTCCCCCAAAACACGGGTTTCGCCTGGTGAGCTCAGCCTTTGAAGATTCAAATTTCCAAATCTGTTGATAACTGAGGGTAGAACTGTGGCTTCGGCCTGTTTCTGCAAGGGAGACCGCAGGAGCATCGGCCCGGGGCTTGGAGGAGCGTGGCAGACGATGAGTTAGGGATGGGCAGAGAGCAGGGAAAATGGAAGTTAGCAAGTCCGGAGCCGTAACTGCCCTGTCCCTGGTGGCAAGTGACCAGTTGTGTCAAACATGGTGCGTTAATGCGGAGAACACTTTGCAGCGAACGGCTCACAGCTGGGTTTAACCCGTACGCTGGGGCCCAGGGCCCCGTCACCCCCGTGCCGGGTTGGGTCTCAGGCGAAGGCAGACCCCCAGCTGCCGGGGCTCGGGCCGAAGGCTGCATCGTCAGGGAGGTCTTTCTGGGGTGCCCTGGTGGCAGTAGTCTTGTGTGGGATGTTTTCGGGGTGGTATTTCATTTTGTCCCCCCCAGTATTCCCTCCAAATATCACGGTCATTAGGCCCAACTCCCAGCCTATGAGTGTGAAGTCCCAGCCACTTCTCAGAGGCCGGTGGAGGTGTCAGAACTGGTTTTGTCACTGGTTCCAATGTGGGGCAGCATCAAGAGGAAGCGACTGTTCAGAGAATGCGCGTCACTCAGCCCAGGGGTCTGTCCGCACTGGGCCACTGGGTCCACTCACCTGTAGTGCTTAGGAGCAGGTGCTCATCTGGCAAAGCCAGGCGTGAGTCCCGGCCTCACCCTGAGGAGCTCGGACTTTGGACAAGTCACTCATTCTCTTTATGCTTGTTTTCTCACATGTAAAATGGGGGAAATCACACTTTTTACCTTACAGCGGGCGAGTAAGAACTCAGTACAGTGCCTGCATGCGATAGGGTCCCGAGGACTTGTGGCCATTTGCCCTCTCCGGTGCGCAGCTGGAGCGGGCTGTGTGTGTTACGGGCGCGAGGTTGTGCCCGCAGAGCATCCAGCGACACCCGAGTGGGAGCCACTGGCTCCAGGGAGATGATGCTCTGAATAGTGGAGTGGGTCAGAGCACTGTCCCTGGAGTTCTTGAGATCTGCGTTCACATCCTGGTCCGCAGCTGGCAGGGAGGCCGGCATCTGGAGGAAGACTTAGGCCACGGTGCCCGCGGGCCCTGTAGCCATCGGTGGGGAGAGTCGCTCTGCCTTGGACTTGGCACATTAGCCCTGAGCCCTGACGGCTGAGGGGTGGTTTGGGACATGGGACGGGCGTTAGGAAGGGCGTTTCAGGCAGAGTAGATCACACATTGAAAAGGGAGATTATATATTTAGTGAAATTTAACACTACTTTTGGTGCCGCGTGGCTGGGGGGAAAAAGGCGAGCCTGTTCTCTCGGTTCTGTGCTCCCGAAGGGCACCATTGCCAGGGGCATAACCAGGGCTTCCAGAAGGCAGCGTGTCCTTGTCTTGGAGCTGGGGGCATGCAGGCTCACCGAGGCTTGTGGGTGGGTGTCCAGCAGCCCCGAGTGTGATGGCAATGAGCCCTGGTGGGTGCCAGATTCAGTGAGCGGGAAAGCTTCTCCGTGTGCCTGTGTTTTCCCCCGTCTGTCTGCTGCCCCTGTGGACACTGCTCCGTCCCCACTGCCAGCGTCGCCAGTCGTCTGACTGACCTTCACCCATTTCTTGACTTGCATTCGATCATTCATTTATCAGTGTGCTGTGCTGCATCCTGGAGGGACAGATGGAGGGGGCGCGGGCACAGTCCAGCCAGGCGGAGGAACATACAGTAGACGAGTAATGTCAGGTGTAGGGGCATCAAGAAGCGTGTGGGGCAGGGAGGGGCGGGAGGCAGAGCTCTACGTTAGGCTCGGGGATTCACGGAGGGCTTTCACAAAGGGAGTGACGTGCACAGAGGTGTATTTTAGGAAGTTCACTGTCACTGCCTGAGACAGAGCTGACTGGTCGGGAGACTGGTCGGGAGCTTTGCCAGAGTGTCCTAGGCCAGGGTGGTAGCAGCAGAGAGGAGGGGCCTGGTGTTAGGCCGGTTATGAGCTCCTGTGAGGCGCGAGACGAGAAGCAACAGGCAAGAGAGGAGTGGACTGTGCATTCGGGGAGCAGAGGAAGGGCAGAGGGCAGAGGAGGGGTCAGAGGACGTGGCTCCAGAGGCAGGAGGAGGCCCAGGGGGCCTGGGAGCCAGGGAGGGGCGCCAGCAGTGTTTAGCCTGGGGGAGGGAGGCCAGAAGGGCTGGAGAGGGCTCGAGAGGGCTGCCGGCCTGGAAGACTCCAGAAGGGCTGGGGAAGCAGAGGTCAAGCAGGGGGCAAGGTGCAGATTTGGTTTGGAGTTGGGCAATGAGCTGGAGGCCAGGAGGTCACAGAGGGAGAGTGATGGCAGAGTGCGGGGTCTGCGAGGTGGGGTCGCTCAGGAGACTGCTTGATGGGATGTGACTGTGCCTTCAGGGGGCTGCCATGGGGTGGGGGGCGCGGTGAACATCTCTCCCGGAGGAGGTGGGTTTGCGATGACCCGGGGGTCAGAAGGCACACCACCCAGTGTAGTGACATCTCCGGAGATGATGGCAGGGGAGGGTAGGAGGAGGCTGCGGGCCAGAGCCAAAGGCCAGGGCGCTGACAGCAGTGCGGAATGGAGTTGGAGGTGCCGGGGGTAGCCTGGACTTCCCCCAGACGAAAGCTGTGGGCCTAGACTGGGAGCTGCATGAGGTAAGGGACCAGCGTGTCACCAGCACCTGCCACTCGGCTTCAGGGCACAGGCCAGGAGCTCAGTGGTTCCGGAAGGCAGGCAAGGGCTGGTCCGGGTGTCTCGGGATCTCCACTCCGTTCACTGTGGCCCCGGAGGGAAGCTGGGGCTTCCAGAGAAAGGCAGACGGGTTAGAACGAAGAAGGGAGCAACATGAATGGATGTTGGGAGACAAAGAGGCTTTATCCAGAGAGAGCTTGCCCCCCAGGGGGCACTGACTCTTGAGAGGTTTGGCTTACCCTTCCTGCCTCAGGGCTTGCCACGGCTGAGGGACTTGACCTGCCTCTGCCGGTTCGGGGAAGGGCTGGCCGGAGGAGTGGAGGACCCCCTGCTGGAGCACACGGTTCCGGACCACATGACACGGTGCAGCGCAGGAAAACACTGCTGCGGGTTCAGGAACCTGACCCCTCCGGCCTTTTGTCTGGATGCTGGGTTGCCTGCTCTGAAGAAGCGGGCATTCCAGAAAGCCGAGGTCAGTGTTGGATGTCAGACAAACCCTGTGTGTCTTTGCTGCTCCTTGGAATCACAGCGCTTGGCCTGGGAGAAGGGAAGCGCGTTGCCAGCAGGCAGTTATTTGCAAAGAGGAGATCGGTTTCCATGACATCATTAAAACCCCTCTCTCAGGTCACATGCTGGGCAGTTTCCTCAGACCATTTATTTCCCGCCACTGTCTCAGCCTAGTCTGAGTCTCTGCCACCTTTCCTTCGATCACATCTCTCCGTATTTAATTCTGACTCCCCATCTCCGTTTTGTATCCGAGACATCTTTCTAAAGCCACAGTCTGACCCTTTCCTGCCTAGAACCCTCTGAGAGGCCCCCCCCCCCTGCTCCTCAGATGCACACCTCCTGCAGCCTCAGCTGGCCGAGCCTGCTGCCCAGCGCTGCCCGCAGCCCCCCCGGACCCCCTGCCCCGTCGTCAGGTGGGGGCCCCAGCCTGGGGGTCACGCAGGTTCCCCTCATGCTCCCTTTCGTCGCCCAGTCTCCTGCTTCCCATACATAGTGCCTTTCACCACTGTGCCCAAATGGCGAGGCTTTTAAAAGTTTGAATGATTAGTTATTTCCAGTCGGTCTGCCTCCTGGATTATAAACGCCACGGGTCATGCCAATACTGTTTCCTCCGCATCCTGTGACCCAGCGCAGCGCCCGATCTTGATGTTACTTGTTGAGTACATTGAGGGGGTGGTAGTGATAAGGATGGGAAGACCTCCTTGAACCCTCGTCACTTGTCTGCTGCAGTGGTGGAAAAGCCTGAATTCGGTAGTAGGCGTGGCCCAGGTGCCCTCCAGTCGGGGCCGTGACACGGGGACGATGGCTCTAGGGTCGGGCCTGTCAGTGCTGACGTGGCACCCGAAGTCTGAGCCGCAGCCTCATCTGTTAACTGCTCTAGGTTTGCACTGGTGATTTGCTTCTCCCTTCCAGTGGGTGCTCTGCCCACCGTAGTGGCTTCTTGTCACTACAGAAACAAACTGGAGAAGGCTTTCCCCCAACTCCATTCACAATGGAGGCAGAGGTCCGAGTCCCTCCCCGGGCCCCAGAAAAACACTTGCCTCGAGGGAGGGGAGAGCCGCGGGGGGCAGGAATCAGGTCTGGCTGCACACGTGAGCCAGCAAGCACATTTGATCCAACGAAAGCACCACTTTGCACCTTCCAGACTCATTTTTCCCCTCTTCTTGGGTGTGGCTATGACAATAGTGCTGGTTAGAGACCAGATTTCCTTTTAAATGAACTAATAACATAAAACAGAACCTTTGGTGAACAGCTGTTTTTACCCATGGGGACTTGGCGCCTGGTTGTGATTTTGTCTGCAAGGAAAACAAGGTTCGTGTGGCCTCTGCGTTAGAGCAGCTGCATGATCCCAGTTTGATGTGAGGGGAGGACCCGAAGCCTCAGAGGCAGAAGGTCTGCGTCCGCAGCCCGGCTCTGCTGCGCTCTAGCCGCACTATGCGGCAGGCCCCTGCGCCGCCCTGTCTCCGTTTCCTTATCCTTAAGTGGAAATGATGTCTGTCCCAGGCAGATGGCCTGGCACACAGCGGAAACTCCCAAGGTATTTCTTCTTTTTTGAGAGAAGTCAGGGATGTGACAGAGAGAAAAGGAACAACAGTGCTACTAAGTTAAGCTTAGAGGGACCCTGGGCCCGCACTGTGTCAGGCTGTCTGAGGAAAGGACCTTCTCTGTCACTGTTGTGGTCCCTCACTCCAGCCACAGTAGCACCTTATAGGATCAATACTTGCCAATACTTGTTGAATGAATGAGAGGCAGATAGGAAAGCATTTCTTTCTGTATGCCCCAGAGCGCAAGAGCCCGGGCTCCGGAGTCGGAATGATTCGGTGTGTATCTGTGTGACCACGTGCGAGTCACTTACCGTCTCTGAGTCTCAGTTCCCATTTTTGTAAAATGGAGTTGATAATAGTACTACTTCAAAAAATTGGACATGAGAACTAAGTGAGATTTTTCTCAGCTTCATTGAGGGTAATAGGTGTATAACTATACATAAATAACATCAATGACTTGATGAAGTCGTCACAACATTTGTGAAACCATCATCGAAACAAAACAGGAAACATACCCATCACCCAGAAAGTTTCCTCTCACTCCTTGCAATCTCTCCCTCCTTTCCCACTCCCGCTGTGGTCTTCTTGAAATTAGGTAGAATCGGTTCTTTTTTTTTTTTTTTCTTCTTTTATAGTTTATTGTCAGGTTGCTTTCCATATAACACCCAGTGCTCATCCCCAGAATTGGTTCTTAAAATGTGTTCTTCTATTTCAGATTGTCTTGGCTATTCTAGGCCCTCGCATTTCCAATATGGATTTCAAAATCATCTTGTTAGTTGTACAAAAATGCCTGCTAGGATGATTATGCTCACACAGAATCTGTATATCAGTCTGTGGACAGTTAGCATCTCAACACTACTGGGTCACCTGAACCATGAACACGCTATGTGTAGCCGCATGTTTAGGTCTTCTTTAATTAAAAAAATTTTGGGGGTGCCTGGGTGGCTTAGTCGGTTAAGCCTCCGACTTCGGCTCAGGTCAGATCTCACGTTCGTGGGTTCGAGCCCCGCGTCGGGCTCTGAGCTGTCAGCACAGAGCCCAGTGCAGGGCTTGAACTCCCGGACTGTGAGATCATGACCTGAGCCGAAGCCAGATGCTTAACTGACTGAGCCACGCAGGCGCCCCAGGTCTTCTTTAATTTAAATTTTTAAATAGCATTATAGTTGTCAGTGTATAGATCATACACGTCTTTTGTCAGATTTATTCCTAAGTGCTGTATTTTCTGTGCTGCTATAAATGGTATTTTATGTAAATTTAAGTCCAACTGCACATTACTAGTTTATAGAAATATAGACATTTAAAACATTTTTTAAGTTTCTTTATTTTGAGAGAGAGAGAGTGAGAGAGAGCGTGCATATGCATGTGAGTTGGGTGAGGGGCAGAGAGAGAGTTCCAAGCAGGCTCTGTGCTAACAGTGCAGGGCTCGATCCTGTGAACCATGAGATCATGACCTAAACTGTGAGATAATTACCGAGCTGAAATCAAGAGTTGGACGCTTGACTGACTGACCCACCCAGGCGCCTCTATAGACATTTTAAAAATTGACTTTATGTCTTACAACTTTGCTAAACTCACTTATTTTTCTAGCTTGTTTGTAGGTTCTGAGGAATTTTCTACACAGATGACAAATTCTGTGAATAACAACAGTCTTCTTTGTTTTTAAACTGGATGCTTTTATTTCTTTGACTTGCCTTATTCACCGGCCGTAACCTCTAGTACCATGTTGAGTAGAAGTGGTGGGAGCAGGTATCTTCAGCTCGTTTCTGGTCTAGAAGGAAAAGTAGTCTTTCATGGTTAAGGATGATGTTAGCTGTGGGCTGTAGGTTTTTCGTTTGCCCTTTATCAGGTTGAGGATATTCCCTGCTGATCCTGATTTGCTGAGATTTGGGAATTATCTGGAACGGATATAGGGTTTTATCGAATGCTTCTTCTACGTCTACTCATATAATCATATGATTTTTCTTCTTTAGCCTGTTACTGTGGAGAGCTGCATGATTGATTTTTGAATGTTAAACCAACCTTGCATTCCTGTGATGAACCCCACTTTGTCATGATGTAGAATCCTTTTTGTATATCATTCTATTAAGAGGTTCGGCATGTGTTCATAAGGAATATTGGTCTATATTTTTCTTTTCTTGTAAAATGTCTTTTTCTGGTTTTGGTGTCAGTGTAATGCTGACCTCTTGAAATAAATCGGGAAGCATTCTTTCATTTTCAGTTTTCCAGAAGAGTGTATGTAGAATTGGTAAGATTTTCTTCTTAAATTATTTGGTAGATTTCACAGCAGAGCCACATGGGCCTGGAGTTTTCATTGTGGAAAGGTTTTTGTTTTTTTCCTTTTAAATAAGCAGTTTTAGGTTCACAGTAAAACTGAGCAGAAAAGACAAAGAGTTCCCGTATACACCCTGTGCCTCCTCCACCACATGCACAGCCTCCCCTACTATCAACCTCCCCATCAGAGTGGTATTTGTAAAAATGTAAAAAAGAAAAAAGTACATTGTTCTTACCCAAAGTCCATAGTTGACATTAGGGTTCGTTTTTGGGGTTGTACATTGTGGGGGTTTTGGCAAATGTGCAATGACATATATCCACCATTATAGCATCATACACGCTTGTGTTACCACCCTCCTCTTGTTTATCCCTCTCTCCCCCCAGACCTCTGCAACTAACTGATTTTTTTTAGAGTCTCTGTAGCTTTGCCTTTTCTAGCATGTCATAGAATTGGAATAAGACAGTGAGATAGCTTTCTTTCATTTAGTAATACACACTTAAGGTTCTTTCATATCTTTTCATGGCTTGATGGCTCATTATGTTTCATTGCTGAATAATATTCCATTATTTGGAATTGCCACAGTTTATCCATTCACCTGTCCTAGTGAGGGATATCTAGGTTTTTGCGTGGATGTACATTTTCAACTCCTTTCGGCAAAGAATGCAATTGCTAGATTATTGTGGAAAGGTTTAACTGTGAATTCAGTTTCTCTTATAGATATGAAGCTATTCAGGTAATCTATTTTTGTTTTTAGTAAGCTTTGGCTGTGTTTTTTAAAATGAGTTTGTCCATTTAATGTAAGTTGCTAAATTTTTTCACATGAATTTTTTCATAATATTCCTTTACCTTTGTGTGTGTGGAGTTTTTTTTCTTTTTTGGTAGGCTCCTTGCCCAAAGTGGGTTTTGAACTCATGACTCCTAGATCGAGTCACTTGTTCTACCAACTAAGTCAGCCAAGAAACCCTCCCTTACTCTTTTAGTATCTGTAGGATCTGTAATGATTTCCCCTTTCTCATTCCTGGTGTGGAGATTTGGTCTCCTTTCCTTTTTCCTATCAGTCTGGCTAAGTTTATTGATTTTTATTGATCTCAAAAAAGAACTTTTGATTCCATTAATATTTTTCTCTTGCTTTTCTGTTTTCTTGTCCATTGATTTCTGTTCATACTTTTAATTATTTACTTCTGCTTACTTTGGGTTTAATTTGCTCCTCTTGTTCTTAAAGTAGAAGCCAGGTCAATGATTTGAGACTTTTTTTTCATTTTCTTTTTTTTTTTAATAGAAGGAAGTCTATTTTTATCTTATTGATTTATTTATTTTTTTAAAGTTTATTTATTTTGATAGTGAGAGAGGAGAGAGAGAGAGTGCACGTGCACGTGCAAACAAGCAGGGGAGGAGGCAGAAAGAAGGGAAGAGAATCCCAAGCAGGCTCCGCCTGTCACCATGGAGCCTGATGTGGAGCTTGAACACACAGACTGTGAGATCATGATTTGAGCCAAGATCAAGAGTTAGATGCTTAACTGACTGAGCCAGCCAGGTGCTCCTTCTTCACTTCTAATGTAGGTGTCTGGTGCCATAAGTTTCCTTCCAAGCATTTCTTTAGCTTCATCCCACATATACTTATTATCTTTTAAAGAGATTTTTAGGGGTGCTTGGGTGGCTCAGTCGGTTAAGCGTCTGGCTTTGGCTCAGGTCATGATCTCACAGTTCGTGGGTTCGAGCCCCGCGTCAGGCTCTGTGCTGACAGCTCAGAGCCTGGAGCCTGCTTCAGATTCCGTGTCTCCCTCTCTCTCTGACCCTCCTCTGCTTGCGCTGTCTCTCTCTGTCTCTCAAAAATAAATAAAAAACATTAAAAAAAATTTAAAGAGATTTTTAAAGTACATACGGTAAAGTGCATAAATCTTAAGGTTGCAACTCAGTGCATTTTTGCAAAGTAAACAAACCAGACAGCTGCCACTGGATGAAGATATGAAATGTACTAAAGCCCCGGAAGGCTGCCTCATGCCCTCCCAACTCATTAATGACCTCCGAGTATAACCTCCACCCTAACTACTATCAGTATGTTCAGTCTGTTTTTGAACTTGAAATAAATAGAATCCTGTTGTACATACTTATTTGCCTATTTTTACTTCACATTACACACCTGAGCTTCATCACGTTTTTGTGTTAGCAGGAGCTGTATCCTTTTTCATTTCTGCATAGTATTCCATTCATTACGTGAGCAGACCATATTTTATTTACCCTTTCCAATGTTGAGGCATATCGGACTGTTTCCAGTTTGGGGCTCTTATGAATGATTGCTACAAACACAAACATCCTTGAACGTGGCTTGTTAGACACCGATGAGTATAATATCCAGGAGTGGAATTTCTTGGTTATGAGGAATGTGTGTGTTCTTCAAAAGTGGTCAGCCCGATTTGCGTTCTCACCAGTGGGTTGTGAGGGCTTTAGTTGTTCCGTCTGCACCTTTGTCAACACAGATATCATCAGAGGATGAAATAAAAGTGCATGTAGAGTTCACCTCGGCGTGTTTCCCTTTCTTCTGGGGTCTTGGGCCCTCAAATTCTGGTGGCTTTGATGGCTCTCTATCTGTAAATAGCCAGGTTTTTGTTGTTACTTTATCCCAAAATTTTGGTTTTTATTTATTGATTTGTGAGACACAGAGTGTGCACAAGCATAAGGGGGACAGAGGGAGGAGGGGAGAGAGAATCCCAAGCAGGCTCCACCTGTCAGCGCAGAGCCCAGCTGACCCAGGGCTTGAACTCACAAGCTGCAAGATCATGACCTGAGCGGAGATCAAGAGTCAGACGCTTAACTGACTGAGCCACCCAGACATCCCACTTTATTCAGTTTTTATAGTTAATCTGATATTAGTTACTTGGTCATAAACAGAAGCAAAAGCCTCCTTTATTTTGAAAACTATCTTCTATGGGAAAATAAGTTATTTTTCTCAAATTATATTAAGGTATCATTCTACTCTGAAAGTGTGTAGGATGGCATAACGTACCACCAGATACATCTGGGTGGTGACGGTTTTCATGGTCACTGTGTTCTGTTGTCTACTCTCTTCCCTGAGAAAAGAATTGGTAACATTGCACCTTACCTTTATCACTGGGTGCACTGCATTTACGTTGATCCCAGCCTAAGTTGGGAAATGTCAAATGAAGAGAGTGCAATGAAGCTTGGATTATCTTTGGTCTTGCTTCTGTAACCGGAAATTCAGGCAGCAGCAATAGGGCCCTTTGCAGTGATCAAGGGATGCCTGGGAGGGGGAAAGAGCACCCACCTCCCAAAGATGCATGGTGGGGAAGAAACCTTTGCAGGGCAGAAGCCTTGACTTGGAAAGGCCTGCCACTTCCCCGAACTTGGACTTGCCCCAAACAAGAGCTTTCAAAATAGCCAGAGAAGTCACTCTTGACAGGAGAGAACTTGGTGAAACCACATAACATGGACCTGACCGAGCTGAGCTGTGGCTCAGAACAGAGGAAGGAGATTAACGCAGTTCCTGTGTCGAATGATATCACTCCCAGAAGAACGGACCTGTCTTCCGGTATTTCGAAGTAGGAAATAATCAGCAGCTGTGCCATTTCTTTTGAATTTCGTTGCACGAACTATAAATGATAGTCTCGGTGCATCCAGCCTCTGTTGGTCTCTGTTACCTGCATGTTGTCAGCATCCAGGAAGAATTCTTATTGTGAACCTCTTTTCGGAACTTCCAAGTCTTCAAGATGGCAGACAGTTTCTTTGCCGAGCTAAATTTTGATGGACAGTCACATCAAGGCTATCTGTGCATGGATGAAGCATCCGCTTCATCTGGTAACACATCTGGTTTGGCAGCTTTGATGCAGCCAGGAGGCCCACCTGCCGCCGTGGCTGGGACCTTCTGTGCCGGCGATCATGTCAAAGGCCAGTGGTCCTGAAAGCCGGCTTTGAAAGTCTGCAGTTCTGTCAGTGCCGGGGCCTTGAGTTCCTGCCTTCTCGGGAGGTTTTGCTGTGAAATGGAGCAGAACAGAAGCTGCTTCGAGTACCCAAGAGTTCGCTGGCTCTCCAAAGGACAAGCCTTGAAGTACTTGACTGAACTTCAAACTGAAGGTCTATTTTTTTTTCTTTGAAAGTAAAGGAAAATACACAAAACAGAGAAAGAGGAATTCATTCATGACTTGGCCTGCTTTCTAGATATTTTTGGCCATGTGAATGAGGTAAATCAATTCACCACTATGATTGTTTCTGAAAAATGGGCGGTTTGGGCCATGCTACCCTCCAGAAGAGGAGACTGGGCTGGACAAGTCTGCAGACTTTCTGCTGCTGGAAGACGTGTTGTGCAGCCTGGGAGTGGCAGACTCGTGCCAGGCCGTCAGCAGCAGAAATCTGGAGACACCTGGGAGTGGTACCCTCCTCTTTGGAAGGCTTCTGCTACTCAGTCAGACATGCAGAGCGAGTTTGGATTCATAATCCTTCCTTGGGGAGAGCCCATCCGTGAAGGAGACCTTTGTAGTACTCCCCTAGTGGCTTCAGAGAAGAGAAAATGGCACGGCGTCGATTCAGCTAGAAGACTCTTGGAGGATGGTGTTAGCCCTTGACGCCTGACGCTTGCTGACTCTCATCAGTGGGCTTTGGAGCGATGGTCCGGCGGGCCACTGCCTTCCTTTGGGAATCACGTTTTCTGCAGCTGTCGGTGAACAAAAAAGTCAGGTTGACTGAATGTCAAGGTGTCAAGTGTCAAGCAGCACTGTGTATGTTGAGTGTCAGTGTTAACTTTACATTCAGTAATGTTAATTATACCGGTATTCAGTGAGTGCTTACTCTATGTCAGTCAGTATTCTAATAATTTGACACAAATTGAACCACCAAATAGTCACAATGATTTTATAAGGTAGACACTTTTATTATCTACAGTTTCAAATGGGAAGCCTGAGGCCACAGAGATGAATCGATGTCAGGGTAGGGGCAGAGCCTGGTGGCCTGTGCGAGGGTGCATGTGTCAGCCCCCTGGTGACTGCCTTTTTGGGGCCTGGCTGCAGCAGGGTCCACGGTACGGCTCCTGTTTGCCCTTTTGGCACAGCTTGGATTTTTTTTGATTCTTTTCAGTAGATTGGTATTAATTTTTTATTTTTGCTTGAAAAAATCAGAGAGAAATAATCTCTGAAAACATTTTCATTTAGATTTAATATTCAGATAAATTGTGTGCAAATTTTCACATGATTGTGCTACTCACATTTTACTGGGTAGGGAACTCCTCAGCTTTCATTCGATCCCCAAGACCCTGAGACTCAAGGGCAGGGCCGTATGCAGTGTCTGTCTCTCCAGTGCTGGGCACATAGTGTTTGCTCGGTAAATTTTCACACACACACTGAACAAAGAGTTGCCGTACCTGAAGAGTTGGTCCTCCACTATCTGGAGAACTCGGTTTTTCCAATCACGTCACTTCCTGCCAGTTGATAGAGGATCCCTCTTATCCAGGCAGCAGTTAGTCACTCAGTGCCAGCTGGGGCCAGGTCCTTACTCTGGAGCTGGACACACAAAGGGAAACACGGTCAATGCTCAGGGTACTGTCCCTGCATGTTGCTCGTAGTCTAGGGAGGGAACCCAGCTTATTCAACAAGCACTTCAGTGAAGACCAGTAAGGGCTACTGTTAGAAGAGTTACATGTGCCTCAGGAGTGCACAGAGGTGGGTCCGGGGTGCTGGAGGGGCTGCAGGAAAGCTTGTCTGCACAAGTAATACGTGAGCCAAGACCTGAGGAGTGGTGTGGAGTTGGTTAGGTGAAGGGGAGAAGGACTGCTTCTGGCAGAGGGAGCAGCGTGTACCAGGACCGTAGGTGAGAGAGCAAGACGGGAGGGACAAAGGCCTGAAAGAAACAGAGAGTGGCTGGGACATGTGCAGAGAGGCCCGAGCAACTGACCGTTGGCAGTAGAGCAGGTGGGGGAGGTTGGGATGGGCACTTGGAGAATCGGGTTTTGTGCACATTGGATTTGCCCGACGCCAGACTGTGCGCGTGGAGCACTTGTTTCTCAGAAGATTCAAGCTGGGCTATTCTGCGGATTTAATCTGCGTGCCCTCCTGCAGAATTCTAGGTTCCTAGGGGCTGCTGACCCCTGGCTCTGTCTAGAGGAGGACGCTTGGGCTTCTGAATAGATCTTACGGGCTGCCGTGCCATTGGAGAGTCATTAGAGGCCGAAGTGTTCCTGGAAGTGGGGACCCCAGTGGATCCCAGAATGCAAAACCCCTGAAGGGGCAGCCTTGAGAGAAGTGATGGCCAGGGCAGCTGGATGGGGAGACGTTGAGAGGAGAGAAGCATCTTGGATAGGATCCTGGTTGCCTAGAACCCCCCAGAAAGAAAAGGGAGGGGTCAGTGTTCAAGCACCGTATCTTTGGGGAGACTCCGTGGCATGCGGGCTAACAGCATGAGTTATGGGTCAGACAGGCTGAATTTGAGATCCTGCCTCTGCCACGAGCTAGCCGTGTGGATTTGGGCAGGTTCCTTAACATCTAAATCTTCATTACTGCATCTGTGAAATAGTAATGGCAACAGTACCTACTTCATAGGGTTACTGGGAGGATTCGGGTGATAACGCATTTAAGTCCTTCCTGAGCGCTCTGGCCGGGACGCCATCCGTGCTCAGCAGGTGGTTTCTGCTGGTGTTCCTTCTCTTCCTCTCCTCCTCCTTCCCGCAGTTGTTGTTGTTATCATCATCATCACGCAGATGCCTCTCTGAGATGGATATAAACTGGTCTTGAGTCTTGAATCCCAACCCTATGGATTTAGGGAGGCCAGAGCTTTCTCTCCACACAGGTTCCCAGAGGCTTTCTTCTGTCACATGTGCCATTTCTGTGCCGGACCACAGTGATGCGGCAACACCTCTGCACATTGTCCTGAAGGATTTGCCGCACAAGTGCTGGGGAGCCATGGAGAGTTGTCCAAAGGGAACCTTGGGAGCCACACCAATGGCTTTAATAGGCCTTGTCAGCACTATTTCTAAAGCATCCACTGGATGTGCCATCACTGTGGGCCGCTTAGCTGACCCCAGCCTCTTCTGGCTTTCCCAGTCTGCGCTCCTCTCTCGGGACCATCCGTCCCCCTTCTCTGTGCAGAACGGTTCATATCTCCCAGCGCCCACAGCCTCCACCTCGTGTGCATCCTCAAATCCACCAAGGCTCTCAGCAGGATCGAGCACCCCCAAATCTAACAGGACCACCCTTCCTTGATGACTGTGTTGTAAATAGCCTCTCTGGTGGGGAACAGGGAGAAGAGGTCCAGTTTCATTATTATTATTTTCTGGATGATCTTAAGTCCTTCTTTGCTCAAGGCCCTCGGGGAAGATGAGTTGTCAGGTGCAGCCTGCTGAAGGTGGTGGGCTGGCAGCATGGACTTTGGCATATGGCCTACCTAGATGGACCTTGGCCTTCCCACTTGCTGCTGTGTGGCCTCCCTTAGTTCACTTCACTTCTCTGAGTACCTGAGTCTCAGGATTCAGGCTAGCTTTCCCTGCCTGTAAGCTTCATACCCTAGAGCAAAGTCCCCAAGGATGCTTGTGGGATAGGGAATTTACTTAACTGCCACCCTTCCCACTTCTCTGAAGGATTAGCCCACAGCCCTGATTTGTGGAAATTAACTGCTAACCCCACTGGAGGGAAGCAGGAAATCAAAACTGCACATCGGGAGTGTCAGCAGATTCTAGAATCCCTCAGAGTTGGAAGCCATGTCCCTGGTCTCTGGTTCCTGACTCCTGACCCTCCCAAGGGGGTCCCTGGACTCCTGTTTGATGGGTTTCCTGAGAGAGATTGTCCAAGTCTCGAGCTCCATCAGGTCTTCCCTTCTCTTCCTCGCCCTTTTCTTCCTTGGCACCATCCAGGCTCTTGGGCTGAGAACAGAACAGTGGGGGACCAGGTGAGTCAGGGTGTTTTTCGTTTCAAGTAGCAGAACACAGCTCAAGCCAGCTTGATAGAAGGGGAGTTTGCTGTGAGCCTCAAGCGGTGCATCATGGAACCCGGGAGTGGAGAGAGGGTGGGATCCAGGCCTGGAAGTCTGGCCAGACTCTAGTCTTTCATTTCCTCTGCCCTTCTTCCTCTCTTTTTCTCAAGGCTTCTGCTGGCTTCCTCAGACTCTTCCCTACCAGCAAGGTCACGGCAGAACATGGCTGCCCAGGACTCCTGAAGCCCGGATGCTCTCTCCCTCCTAGATTCCAAATCCATACACGAGGAATTATTAATGACCCTGTGGGGGTCACATTCGTATCATTGGAGTGATAACGCCTGCGCTGGGGTTGAAGACAGGGTGCAGTTCCCAGAATGGGTGAGGGCTGGGCAGACACCCCCAGAATGAGAGTAATGAGGAGCTGCTCTCCCCTTATTCTAATGTATCATTTGTCTCTTGGGGACCTTCTGGTTCTGAGACCTTGAATCTGCTCTAGTCAGTGCCTTTCATGTTCATATAGCGCAGGTTTCAGAACAGAGCCTGAGAAGGGGGGCAGGGCCTGGGGAGGAGTTGGTTAAATGAGTGATGGGTCCTGCAAGTTAATGGCCCCGAATTGTCCATGTTTAGATGGACTTTGCTAATACATAGCTTAGGTCAGATGTGGGGACCCTTGGCCATTAGGAAGTGACCTTCATATTGCTATTTGGGGTCGAGAAAGACCCCCTAACACAGGCGCTCACTCTGCATTTTAGAATTCTTCCCATGATCTCTGATGTGCGCCTCCGTAAGAAATGAGGGTTGGCCTCTGGAGGGCCCCAGAGAGCCTGTGGTCCGCCTGGGCCATTTGGGTTCTGCAGAGGCGCCCCCAGACCTCCACTGGGCGGAAGGAGTCCCAGAGCCGCCATGGCCCCTTCCTCTCGGGTGGTCGTGGCAGCGTGGCCAGGCCCAGGCCTTGGCCTTGGCTGGGCATTGAGGGGTCTGCCCGTGGGGGGGGCCGAGCGTGTGTGTGGTGTTCCCAGACCCCAAGCCTATGTTTTATGGAAGTACCTTTCCTCTAGACACTCAGAATTTAGTAGGGTGCATTAGACAAATTATATGTTTGACTGGAAAAATCTAACTGCATTTTAAATCCTTTCTTTATATCTGGCTGATATTTACAGAACTATTTTGGTGACTTCTGACTTGGTTCATACCTGTAGGCAATTGAGACAGTTAGGTTGACTCTTTCCCACTCCGAGATGTTTAAAAAAATAAATAACTGTTTAATGGGATTTTGCATGCCAAGGTTTAGGCTGAATGTAAGAACATAAAAATGGGTTTGTATGTAATGGGAAGGCTCACAAGCCAACCCCTCTGAACCCCCCGCCTCCCTCCCACAGAGTGGTCCTGGCAGCCGCTTCCTGCCTATAAATACTTGGGGTTGCCTCATTGGCATGTCCGCGCGGGGGGAGAAGAAGCCAGATGATTTTATGATCCATAAACGCAAGCACCAGACGTGCTCCGAAATTCATTAGTCTCTGCCTGTCATTACAAACAGGCTGTGGTGTTTGCCTTCTGACTAGACGGGCGGACAGGCAGGGCCCAACTGCTGGGGCACGGAGGGCTCCGAAGCTCCAGCTCCCTTGGGAAATGAGAGTTTAAAGCAAACTTTTAATTTATGGCTGGAGATTGTTTCTTTCTTGTGAGTGTGGGTCTTGAAAATTTAGATGCAGATCGGGCTTTCCTTCAGTGGAAAAAATGAGGTTCTTGGACAAAACCTACTCATGAAATGAGTTGTGATCTCTTGTTTTTTTCCTTTTCCCCCTCCCCTCCGCATTGTGGATAGGCTTTTTGGAGAGGGCAGGCCTCTCAAAATGTGATGCCCAGGCCCTTCCCCGTGCCGCAGAATTTGCCCGGTCCCTCCCCAGCCCTGCCCCACTTTGCAGAGCACAGCCCGACTTGGCTGCCCCTCCCTCCTCTTGGCCAGCCTCTGCCTGCAGCTCCCCCACGGTCCATGTCAGACCCCAGGTGACCCCTGGAGGTGATGATGGGGCCGTGGGAGGTGCCAGGCCGTCTGGTGTGGGGGTGGCCAGAGCAGGACTGGGTAGTCCCAGCTGCGCATGTGCTGAAGTCAGGGTTTGGGCAGCCCAAGTTTGTGTGGTGTCGGAGGAAAGGCCGATGTACAAGGGAACCAGATGTCTGAGGTCTCTGAGAGGAGTCGGAGGTTTGAATGTAATCAGAAGAGACGTTCTTCCAAACAGCCTCCCTGTGGTTGCCGTAGGTGTCCCTGGGGCCTGCCTTGGATGGTGGGCTCCATGCTTAGTCACGTGCCCTGCACTTAGCACATGCCTGGTGTTCCCGGGGACTCCAGGACGGATGAGGAGTCCGTGGTCCAATGGGAACGGGAGGAAATGTGTATAAATAATTATAAGGGCCACACTAAAGGGGACAGACCAAGTGCTATCTGGGAGGAGAGCCAGTACCTCTAACTGGGGCAGGAACAGAGCATTCTGGAGGGGGTCCCTTTTGCTTGCGGCCCGCAGGGCTTGGTACGATTTGGACGTAAGATCAGGAGAAGGGGCATTCCAAGGAGGAACAGCTTGAACAGGTAAGGGGACAAAGTGGCCCCGTGCAGGGATCGGTGAGCAGGTTAGTTTGGCTAGAGCAAAGGAGAGGCGAAGGGCACGTGGAAAGTTAGGCTAGTGACAGGGGCCCCAGTGTGGAGGCCTCGAATGCCGTGCCCAGGACTCTTAGGACTTGGTGGGCAGGCCTGTAGAGCAGTGCTTCCTTCAAGAAGCTGAATAAGCAGCAGCCAAAGTCCTGCAGGTCCTACAGCCATGTCACGCCCCAAGCCAGACCTTTGATCCTTTCCCTGGAATCCTGGTCAGGCCAGAAACATGGTGCCTGTCACGGGTGGCTCCTCCCTCTCACATTCTCTGCGCCTAGTCAGCCCCTGTGGCCCGTCTGCCCTCCTTCCACGTCTCTCCCCAGTGCTACCTCCCCGCTCAGGCTGCCCTCTCGCCTCCTCTTCAGTTTACTTGCACATTTCCCAGTGGACATCTCTGTACCCACATCTGTTCCTCCTGCCCTGTCGCTCACCCTGCAGTTTTCCACTCTCTGGATCACCGAGCTGCTTCAAAACTTCCACCCGTTTCCCTTTAGGATGAGTCCCAAGACTTCAAGATGGGAGTGCAGGTCATGTGAGATCTGGCTTTTCCCTCCCCAGCCCTCTTCCTCGGCCTCCGCACCCCTCTGCTTTACCCGCCTCGGCTTCCTCCCTGGTCCTCGGATTTGCCTGCAGGCCTGTGCACCTGCTCTTCTCTGCTGGTGTGCTTCTCTTCCATGACAGTCCTCCGTGTGACCTGGCCCAGTGCGAGTCCCTGCTCCTCACCCAAGCCAGCTCCTGTTACATTGTCATCACACTCTGTCCTTGTCCCTAGGTGCCAGGTAACACGTGCCTGATTAATGTCTGTCTTCTTTCCTGGAAGGCAGATGCCTTGCCCAATGCTCTGTCCCCAAGGCTTGCACGGCGCATGGCACAGGGAGGCGCTGTGTGAGACGGGCTGTGTATGACTGATTAGACGGGGGCCAGGGACAGTGTTGAGAAGCTGGCCAGGTCCCAGGGTGGGACCAAAGCCACGGCCTCCCTCCCTGTCTTATAAAAGGCGGTTTCACACCATCAGAAGCTTGCTTGTGGCTCCGGTGTCTGAAAGATTTCCTCACACTTAATTTAAATAAGTGTCCCTGTATAGATCAAATATTTGAAAGGTTGGTTTTTCCTTTTAGGCTTTCAGGAGAGGAAATAGCTTTTCTGAAAGCTGTTCTTCCTGGTCTGCTTGTGCACCAGCCGTCTGGGGTCATCGGCAGACAGCAGGAACGTCAGAGCAGCCCAGCACCCCTGCAGTGCGTCCCACTGTGTAGCCTTGCTGGAATCTATCGACGTCTTGGTTTGTTTCCCCAAACCCTGCTCTCTCCAGGGGCTTCAGGCTGTTCGTGCTCAAGAAGCAAGTTACGGGGGGAAGACTCTTCCAGTGTGACAGGCTGAATGAGACTATTCAGATGAGCGAACACTAGGCCCATGGCCGCTTCTGCAGCTCTGCCTTGCTCTATACTGCAGTCCGCCTGACGTTCCCAGGGAGCTGGGCACAGGGCGTCCTTCGGGCTGGGACGGCCCTGAGCTCCTGTGCCACCTCCAGGCTCGTCATTTTCTATGGTACCCGCTCCGCCTCCATCAGTCTTTTTGGAGGGAAGTCTGTCCCACCCCCGGCCCCGTCTGGTTATCTGAGCTCCTACCTCAGCGTCCCTCTGGGACCTTTTTGTATTAAAAGCTGGTGTCTGCCCTTTGCTATCTAGATGAACTAGCGTAAATTATTTCATCTCTGTGAGCCTCAGATGTCTTATCTGTAAAATGGGACAGTAAAATCTCTAAGTATAGCATAGGGAATAGAGTCAATGATATTGTAATAACGTTGTGCGGTGACAGACAGCAACTACACTTCTCGTGATGTACTTGAGTCACGTGTAGCATGTATAGAATTGTCATATCACTGTATATGTCACTAATGTAGCGTTGTAAGTCAACTGTACGTCAGTCACAAAAACTATATACGTGAACTTATTTTAGTAATGACAGAAAAATCACACATTTCTGCAGGGCTCAATATATTATCTTCTCTGTAGGATGCTAATAAGTTTCTTCTATTGCTTTCTAAATAAAATAGGGGGGGGCTACAAGAGTCTAAGTGTATAAACATATTTTGTTCTGCAAAGAAATTTCCTTTATATTCAAGTGTACCTAATTGAACACTGGAGAGCATAAAACATTTTACTTCATAGTCTGGCTTTGAGACTCAAACCAAATGAAGTAGCTAACAGTGCATCGTACGGTCCCTAGAATGTAGTTCTCGTCTCCCTGTGTCCTTCATCTCGTCACCCCTTTGGTGCCATCTCCTCCGTAGATGGTCAGCATTATTCAAAATGGGGGTCGAACCTCGTGGTAACAGGGCTCGGCCAGGCTGACTGCACAGGGGTTACGAGTCCGAGCTTTGGAGCCATGCAGATCTGGTTTGGATCCCAGTTTTGTCATTTATTTACTGTGTGACCTGGGGTGAGTTAGTCATCCTCTTGGAATCTCAGTTTTTCTTCTGTGTAAACTGAGGGCAATAATAGCCCTTTCCAGGGTGCCTGGCTGGCTCTGTCAGAAGAGCACACGACTCTTGGTCTCCAGGGTGTGAGTTCGAGCCCCATGCTGGGTGTAGTGATTACTAAAAAAATGACCACTCTTTCTGACGGATGCTGTGGTTAAAGATTTCAGGACGTCCTGTAAGAAGAGTCCTTAGCCTCATGCCCGGCCCAGGAAGCAGGCTGTTAGCTGCTGCTCTTACTGTTTTCTTCTTCTTCTCAGGCTGGGAACGAGACCGAGCTTGCCTGGGAGGACCCTGCTTGCCTCACAAAATGAGGAGGGGCCATGGGGCCAGTGCTTGGTCATCTGTGTCCCGCCATGTTCTCTTCCCATCTGAGGAGAGTTGGGGCCGGCGGTTTGGGTCTCAGCCTCCCCAGATGGGTCCCAGGTGTTCGGTGGCCAGAGCGGCCTCCTCGGTGTATGAGCAGCCGGCGGTGAGTGCTCCTGGCGCGTGGGCCTTCAGAGAGCGCCTTCCAGAGACTGGAAGACACGTGGGACGCTCCATTTGTCCCTCTCTCTCCCGAATCCCTCTCCTGCCCTGCGCGGCTCGCCGTCTCTCTCCCTCCCTGCTCCACCTGAAGGCACCTCTCGCCTGGCCCTGGTCCCCCCACCTGCAGTGGAGCCCTTCTGCTTCTGAATGCCTTTTTCCGTCTTCTCTCTCTCTCTCTTTGTCTTTCCTTCTTCCTCTCCTTCCCTCCCCTCCCTTTTTCCTCTCCCCTTTCTCTTGCTCCCTCCCCTTCTCTCTTTCTGGAACCTGAGTTTGCACTGGTTGTTTGTGTGTTTTTCTGGCCACGGGCCCCCATCTGCCCCCAGCCCGCCTCCCCCACAGCTGTTTCCTGTCTCCTGCCTCACCACATTGTCATGTCCACTCCGTCCCTGGGGGCCAGCGCGGTGCCTAGAGCCTCCTACCCCTTCGTGACTGCCTCTCAGACTCATCCTCTGCACACCCCCTCAGAGCACTTGGAGAAGGAAAACCACTGTAGTCACGTCGTCTCCAGAGGCAGGTCTTACTTAACAGTGTTTTTATATAAAACCAGACATGTGGCCTCTACTCTACTTTGCTCATAGAATGGGAAAACTGGGAGGAACTTAGCATCGGTGCCACTGGATTTTACAGACAGGAAACTGAGCTCCCACAGAGGGTAGGACTGGCCCAGAGTCTCAGAGGGGGTTTCAGCACAGCTGAGATTAGAACCCAGCGCTCCTGACCTAAGTCCCCATGAAAGCATGACATCGCCCGTGTGAACTGCATGTGTCTTTCTCCATCACCTCTGAATTTATGTCCTTCCATCTGTAACCCAAGGCTGCCTAAGAGCTGCAGCTGATCTACCTAACCTCTTAGTGACAAGCTCCAGCTCTCTTTGGGGGGACAGGGGAGTGGAGGTGGGGACACACCGTATGTAATGGGGACATAAAGAACCTGTGTCAGTCCTGTGTGGGTTTATCACCCTTTGGTCTTCCTGCTTGTCCTGGGTTGACCCTGCTCTCTGGGTCGGAGCCGTCTGACGTGGCTGTTAGAACATTTAAAATACACAGTTTGGATTATATATATATATTTAATTTGCATCCAGGTACGTTGACATGTAGCGCAGTAATGATTTCAGCAGAAGAACCAGGGATTCCCCTACGGACGACACCCAGTGCTCATCCCAGCCCCAGGGGCTCCTTACTGCCCCTGGCCCGCTTAGCCCATCCTGCCAGCAGCCCACACTTTGTTCTCTGTATTTAAGAGTCTCTCATGGTTTGTCCCACTCCCTGTTTTTATATTATTTTTTCTTCCCTTCCCGAACCGTACTTCTCTTGGCCGGTGTTGGGCGATAGCCTGCGGGCCTTCCTCAGGCAGGGATCCACGGGACCAGCAGGCTTACCGCCCGAAGGCCCATCAGGTGTAATGAACGTACCATTCTGAGCATCAAAGTCACTGGAGTCGTTTTCTGTGTCCTGTGGTTCAGACAAGGAGCTGCCACGCACCACCTGTGGTCTCTCATCCTAATCCATGTTCTGGCAGCCTTTCTCCTCTGCCTTGTGTGATGACGGCAGTTGGTCTGAGTTACATGTTACTCAGCTTCCGAGAGGCTTATTTTTTTTCTTTCTAAAATCGCAAGTGAACGGTGCATTTTGCTAATTACCTATCAGTGTCTGAGAGGACCACATCACATTTTTCTTTTCTGACTTATCGATGTGCTGTTATTATGTTAACAGTCTTCAAACCGTTAGCTACTCCTGTGTTTCTAAGACGAATGGGCTAGGTCATGCAGGGTCATTCTTTCCCCCCTTGTTCTGTGTTTGTTAGATGTCACGGTTTGGGGCTTTTTTTCCCGTTACTTTTTGTGCTTTGGAGTCAATTATTTAGCATAAGAATTAGGGAGTCTGAGAGGACTCCCTGGTGAAATTATGTGGGCCTGGAACCTGTGAGTTAACTTTTCCAGTTTCTGATGTGGTGCTTAGCATACTCACCAGACATAGAGAAGTTTTGGTTGGCCAAGAAATGGAAGGCAGTGTGAAGACCAGGTCCGAGCCTGCGTCTTCCCAAGAAGCAGGTACTTCCAGAAATTTCCCTTTGTGTTCCCAGCAGTGTGCAGGGTGCCTCTGCCACTTGTAAAGGTCAAGATTAAGAAGGAATCCATTGTGGGGCGCTTGAGTAGCTTAGTTGGTTAAACATCTGCCTTCGGCTCAGGTCATGATCTTGTAGTTCGTGGGTTCAGGACCCGTATTGGGTTCTCAGCTGTCAGCGTGGAGCCTGATTGGGATTCTCTGCCCCTCTCTCTGCCCCTCCCTCCCCTCTCAAAAATAAATAAAACATTTAAAAAAAAAAAGAAGGATTTGATTGTGTCAGAAAATGTAAGCACTGAATTTAAACCACCGTGGAAACAGCAGCAGATGAGAGATGTTGTGGGAGACCAAAGCAGAGAGAAAGGGTAAGCTAAAATTTCCTCCTAGAGCTTGGAGGGAACCCCCGAGGGGACTAGGAGGACGGGCCATCTCTAGGGGCTGTGGCGTGGCCACAGGAGCTCTGGGGAGATGTGAGGCAGACATGTAGCATGGACAGGCGCACCCACGGAACTGTGGATAAGGCATAAGCTCAGTTTTCGAGGGAGCGAGTGAGCATGTGTGCACATGCGTGTGCCCTTGCACCCGTGGGTGGGGAGATGGAAATGCTCTGTGGCTAAGGGTCCTGGCCTCCGAGACTGACAGCCGCGGGTGTGAGTCTCAGCTCTCACACTGACCACGTGTGACATTTCCAACTAAGGTTCCCTTTCCTCATCTGCAAAATGGGGCAGTAACAGCACTTCTCTCCTAGGGTCGTGGTGAGGATTCACTGAGCACTGGGGTAAACACTTGTAAAATGATTGAGCCCTTCGTAAGCGCTCAGTAAATGTTCGCCCTTGGTATATGACCATGCCATTATTATTATTAAACTCCGCCTTTCTCTGGGTTTTAGGCTAATGCCTGGTATACATTTTCTTCTGCAGGCTTTCTGTGTTGTTCAGGTTTTCTGTCGTGAACATTTACTAGGTCCCTAATCAAAAAAGCCAAAGTGTATTGTTTTTTAAAAGCAAACATCTGAATGCTATTACTTGGGAAAAGCATTTCCCAAGAATATGGAGAGAGGGAATTGAGCACAGTCCCCGGCGTAAGAGTGGAAAAGGGGCGGGAGGCCCCGTGGGCCTCGTATCCAGCTTGGGAATCTGGTGAGCTGAGCTGCCGGTGGCTGCTGGCCGTGGCGTCCGCCGGGGCCCTTTCTCTGTCACATGGACGGGAGGCCGTTCACAGGGCTGCACTTGGCCGCTGAGCCGCGTTGACAGCTGCTTCTAATTGTGCAGAGCTGCACAGGACCGGGGCTGGAAAGGGAGTGTTTTGGGAAATTTGCATCATCTTCATGACCCTAAATCTACAGTGTCCTAAGCACAGTAGTTTGAGGATTTGATGAAGAGGTGGTGGCTGGGAGTTGTTACTCTATAGAAATTAATGTGACTGGAAGCTGAGAAGGATGAATTACTAGACTCATTCCGTGACCTCTGTCCCCCAGGCGCATACCCTGACGCCAAGGAAGGCTCCCATTTGTCCCCAGTGATTCTTCCCCCACGTTTGTGGTCTGTCTGGCCAGGGTTCCGAGGCCTTCTGGGGGCCCTCGTGTTCATTTCTCCCTGGGCCCTGCCTCCTCCCTTGCTCTGCACACAGCCCCTCACGGGCGTCTGTTTCAAAGTACTGAGGTGCACGGCCCTCCCGTGAGGACGCGACACCCCATGTATGAGATTACAGTACACGCCAGACTAGGGTACCGCTGAAGGATCCTCGGGAGGTTTACATCCACTGCCAACCTCTTGCCTGTGTGATCAGGGCAATAAAACCTACGTTAACACACTCGGGAGGCTTTTGGAAGCTACCTCCGCTCAGTCCCTCTGTTGCCTACAGATCCCACTCAGTAAAATAAAATCCCGTCCTCACTTGCCCTCCAGGCCGGGGTTTGACCTGGCCCCCCACCCGCCTCCTTTCTTACCTCCTCTCCTCCTGCTGCTCCGCTCCGCCCACGCTGGCCACACTGCTTCGGTCTGTCCCTTCGCATCACTCACTTCTCCTCTGAGCTGGGCGCCTGCCGGGGTCCCACACGAGGCCTGCAGCTCTGTCCTGGCCCCGGTGAGGAGAGGCTCACCCCTCTTCATCGCCTACATGTGTGGCCGGGGCAGATTCAGTCCCCTGCTTGCTACGTCGTTTTCCAGTTAGAAATGGAAGGTTATGGCAATCACACCCACGCTGAGGGTCCCGTGAGGGTGAGAGGAGACCCTCATCTCGGCACGTGCCGGGTGCCAGCACGCTTCCTGGCCCAACGTCGGCAGTCAGTAAAGCTCGCAGGCTGGGTCTTGGCCCTCATCCCAGGCGTAGCTGGAGTCCTGGTGCCCAGGGACTGTTCTTCAGGGCACCTTCTCCCCATCAGACGCCAGGGTCTCTCTTGATTCTAAGTCATCTGCCCCTGCTCCCACCTGCTCTGTGCTGCCTTTTCCCTTATTTAAGAAATGCATTGAAAGTACTTATAATTTATCCAAAATTATTCTAAGCAATTGACAAATATCACCTTATTTACCTTTTTAAAAACTACTTATTTATTTATTTAGTAATCTCTCTACCCAGTATGGGGCTCGAACTCACAACCCCAGGATCAAGAGTCACATGCTCTTCTGACTGAGCCAGCCAGTTATGTTACTTCTTATAACTACTGTGTGAGGAAGGTGCTGTTCTTGCCAGTTTTCAGATGAGTGGGGTTGGGCCCTGGGAGAGGAAGTGGCGTGGCCAGGGTCACACGGCCAGCGGGTTCGAGTTGGCCCCGGTCCATCTGACTCCTTACGTGCTGTGCTCCATGGTCTCTTTTTCCCACCCCTGTGCCCTCCCCGTTCACTCCTGAGATCAGAGCCAGCCCCACTCCTGGGTTGGGGTGAGAGCCCCCGGGAAGCATCTGTCGTTCCTCCCTCCAGCCCCAGAACTCTACTGCCACACACCTTTGGTACCGAGACTTCCGCGAGGGTGATGAGGTCTGAGAGTCCCTGGAGGACACGGCAACCACGCCGTCATTTGCCTGTTCTTAACCATGTCACCAGAGCTAGTCCCTAAAATGCCTTACCCTTTAGCCCCCAGGCCCAAACCCCGAACTGGCACTGTCTCCCCTGACTGCCTCAGTGGGTCGTCTGCTGCCTGGGCTGTTTTTAGAACTCCTTTGACTAAGCGTGATTGTCCCACAGGTTCTTCTGAAGATCCTTTAGACAGTAGAATGGGAGAAAGCGGGGCAGGACGGAGAAAGGTCGCCACTGAGTAAAACTGGTAATGTGGTGCCCGTGCCCATGGCAGCTGGTGGTCGCCCATGGACTCAGACTTCGTGACCTTTCCTTCAAGCAAGCAGGTTCCGTGTGGGCATGTCTTAGGAACGTGATGTGGGAAAGACTGCAGTCTGCATCAAGCACATGTGTGGAAGGGCCGTGTGTTGGCACAAACTTCCTGTGGCCTTGGTCCTGCAGGGTCTCCGGGGAGAACTTGTCCCCACTCCCCAGGCCTCCCGTTCCAGAACCTTACTTCACTGGCCCCAGATGCGGTCAGGGTCAGGCCACCTCAGGCCCCGACTCCCAGACCCCTACGCACAAAGCTGGCGGCTGGTGGCTTTCTTGGCAGTGTGGTCCCAAGAAGATTCCCAGGGAGGCTGCTGGCAGTGGTGACCCTTGCTGTCCCCTAGGAAAACTTGCGTTAAGTAAAAGTTGTTTCTATGTTGGTTAGAAATGTTCCCCCGGTTTCATTGGAATACACCTTTCCCCTTGACTGTCAGAACGGTGTCTAAATGAATCTCGTGCTGTAAGGTGTTTTATTTAAGGCAGCTGGTCAGACTCCTTTTGGGTTCCTGCCCCACTGACACTGACGTCGAGGTCCTTGTGGGTCACCGAGGAAGGTGTGGCCAGAGGTGGCCGAATATCCTGGCTGGAGCTCAGGAGAGAAACTGGGCTGGGCACAGACAGGCAACGCGAGCTGTGGCGGTAGATGTGGTCGTCCAGGGAGGCCCGTGGGCACAGAAGAGTACGGAAGAAGACCGCGGACAGATTTAGGTAGAAGTGGTGGTAGGGAGCAGTGGTACAAGAAAAGGAAAATGCAGCCGGAAAATAAGACTGAGGCTGGGGGTCGTGAGAAGCGAGAAGACAGCCAGAGAGCGGGAGCGGAGACCGTGGTGCTGAAGGGCCGGCCCAGGGAGCGGGAGCGGGTGGAGGGGCTGCCCTGCTGGGAGATGGTCATGAGCAAGGGACAGAGCAGTGCCATGCAGCAGGGAGGCGGTCCCTAGTAAGGGACAGAGCAGGGGGCTGGGGAGGCGGTGGGGAGGGAAGTGGTGCTGACAGCCTAGAAAAGATGTCTGTCGTCATGACTATACTTGTTATTATTGTCGCCATTATTATTCTTGTTCATGCAGAGGAAGAGGGTGAGGGCGCAGGGGGGAGAGCGGGCTGGAGGGCGGGGCTGAGCAGCAGAGGGGTCGTGGTCCAGGGCCCCAGAGGAGAGCGGATCCCGAGAGGGTAGGTTCTCTCTCCCATTGAAGCCGAGGAAGGGGAGAGGATGCGAGTGAATGTGCACATTTGGTGGCAGAAAGTTTTCTTCTCACAGCTCGTGTGTTCTCCCTGTTGAGGCCAGGCGCATCCACACGACCGAAGAGGGGCCCTAGAGGAAGCTGGCAAAGGACGGGCTCGTACTCTCCTCTCACATCCAGCTGACCTCAGCGGAGAGCTCAGGGCCAAGGACAGATGGGGCGAGATCAGGGCCCCAGCGCCCTTGGGAGGGGGTGTGTGGCTTCCCGGGGACAGCCGGGTGGCTCACCCAGGATGCAAGACCACCAGCCTCAGCCCAAGCCCTTGTCTCCTCCCAGAACCAACCCTGTCTCCTCTGGTCAATTTTAACTTAATTGCACTCAGATCAGTTCCATAGCATAGGCCTTTTTTAGGCATTAGTGACTGGGAGCGTTTTGCTCTATTACTTCACATTTTCCAAACCCACTTCACACAGATGGAATGTCTTGTAATCCTATAAGGCCAAACACAGAAGAGGAGCAGTGCCAAGGAGGTGGGCCCAGGACTTGTTTTAGTGCAGATAGAATGGTCTTATTTCTTTTGACGTCCTGATAAATCTTGCTGCCCTGAATTTGGGAGATTTCAACACCGAGGAATGCTCATGCTCCGTTCATTCAACAAATGCGGCTTGGCATCCACTCGGAGCCAGACCCGTGCCCTGCATGTCCCCTCCTTTGCCAAGCCTTACCTCTTTCAGTCTCTGCCACAGTTCTGTGGAGTTAATTTCGGTGTCCCCTGTTTCATCAGCGATGAAAACAGTGCCGACAGGGGTTAACTTGCCTGAGGTCACCTCGGAAGTAAGTGGCCGGGCCGGGACTCAGGGCAAGGTCTTTTGGCTCTTAAGTCCTTCGCTCCTGTTTCATCAAGGAACTCCTCAGACATTATGTTTCACTCTGTTGAGGTTTTCATTTGAAATGTCTCATGTCTCTCAGAGCAAAAGGTTCTTGGGGGAATTATCAAAACCCAAGGAGTATACAGTTTTTGAACCAGGGTCTTAGAAATGTTCCAATCAAATAAATTTGGGGCAGACATAGTAAGTACTTGCTTAGGTTCCTGTCTGCATGACATCAGCAAAGCATGAGAGAAATCGTAATAGATTTGGTTGATAATTTCAGGTTGCACCAAGAGCGTGGTGTGGGAGGCAGTGTTTGGAGCTTTCACTGAGTCGCACAGCCATGACGCCCTGGAAAGGGGAAGGTAGATGACGTTTGCCATAAAGCACTTGCTGTGTGCTCCGTGCTCTGCATGTCTGGATCTCATTTAATCGTTACAGTGAGCTTCCTAGATAAGTACAATATCATACCCATTTAAAGATGCGAAGACTGAGTTCTGAGAAGGTTTTCTGCGGAGAAGATCATGCAGCTGGTGTGTGGAGGCCAGGATATGACTGGTCTGTCTAATTCTAAATAAGATCACAGACTTTAATTTAATGTGTGTATGTAAACACACACGTGTGCGTGCACACATACACATGTATATGTGTAGAACTTTTGCTGTTTGTTGAAGAATTCTGGAAAAAACAAAGGGAACGACTATTAAATGAGAAATTGGGCAACGACCATGCCTCAGTCCTTGAAACACGTCTTTTATATCTGATTATAATCCATTCCTTTCCAGGACTGGTTTTGGGACCCGCAGAGGAGGGAAGCTCTTGCTCTCACAATTAAACTTCGAAAGGGCAGTGATATACATTTGCAAAACAATTAAAGTATTTGTTCTAAAGGGGAGGAAAAGTCTATGTAACCTGAGGCGGGTTGAGTGTGTGTCTCTAGAACAAGGTAAACAGAAGTAAATGCTACATCTCAAAGAGGTTCATGTCTGCCTGTGAAAAGAAATGAGTCAAGGTATTTACCCAAGAGGATAGATCCTGAGCCCCTCCCTCTTTGCTAGACGGATGTGGCGTGAATCACATGAGGTAACGGGTGAGTGCCTCGGCCAGCACCCGACATGCGGGGGACTCTTGATAAATGGTAGCATTCGTTAACGTCCTGGCCATTACTGTCACTTGGGGTCTGCATTGGGAAGGCGTAAAGAACTTGGCAGGGTCAAAGATGGTCATGTTTTCCCGTGTGGGTGACCAGGAAGAGAAATGGGTGCGTGCACAGAGGTGAGACAGCCGGAAGAGGAGCTGAGTGCATAACCGCAGCTTGGTGCCTGAGCGCTTTCAAGTCCAGGCCATTGATCTGGTCTCCTGAGCTGTCCGTTGCCTCCAGTCGGGTTTTACACAGCACCTGTGCCTTAGAGTTGGGCCCCGAGATGCATTTGAAGAGCCCGGCACTTCAGACCGAGCTGCTCGGCCGACAGGTTTTTGTCTCTGGCCATTCCCACTGCCCTCCCTGACTTCCTAGTGGACCCCTATTCCGGCTGGTGGGCAGCTGGCTCTCCCTAAAGATCTTATTAAAGTTCCAGATGTGTGGCCAAAAAAATGTTATTAATAATAGCGAGGCCTGATACGAATTAAAAGGAGGTCTTGTAACTTAGGGGTAGAGAACGTTAGTTTGCCTCCTTTCTTCTGTTCTTTGCCAGGGCTGCCGTGCCACAGGCTGAGAACACCTGGTCTTGGATGGCGGGTCTTCCCTGGTCCTCTTACGCACCCAAGTCCTCCTGTTAGAGCGTTCCCGTTAGCCCCGTGGGTAGGAACCAGCCTCACAGATAGGTGAAATTTAGATAACTTGATTATTCAGATTGTGACATTAAACCTGTCGGAAATGAGACAAGGCCCCTGAAGATGTTAAAGGCAACCTCTTCTCCTACCCGCTATTGGTTGTACGCCGTAGGGGAGGGTCTGACTTCAGGAAGGGGTGTGAGGTGGTCCCAGAAGCTTCTCTGACTGCAGTGGGCTTGGGCAAGGAGGTTCCCTCATTCCGGGAGTGGAGGGTGTCACGTCGCCAATGAACTCTGAAATCCTTTATCCATATTTTACTTTAAAATTTTTAAGTTTACCTGGGAGGGTGGGTCTTTGTGGCCATCTCGCAGACGGTTTGCCTTCAGAAGGGACGTCTGGTCACAGGGGAGCTGGCAGAGGAGGCAGTGTGCGGCTGAGAATATTTGGGCACAGAAGTCCTGTGAAATGTGGCCGGGGTTACTGAACAAAGTGTCCTGCTCTCCATCCTCACTCCTGGGGGTCCCGGGATGCACCTCCATCTACAGATTCAGCTCTCCTCTCCAGAGGAGGGGGCGAAGCCTCTCCACCCCCAGTGAAGATATGAATGGCCAGGGCTTTGGCCCTTCCCCACCTGTGCGCCCACATGCCAATGAGGTGGCCCTTGTGTGTTTTGCATCCCGATTAGAATCGCTGTTGAAATTGACTCTGTGCTTCCTAGGAACTAGCCAGCTGTGGATGGAGTAAGAAGGAGAAACATAGTCTCGCTCCCAACGTTGTGGCCTTTACCCGGAGGTTTAACCAGGTAAGCAGTGCCCCTTGCATGTGCCTGACTGGGTAGCGACCAGTGGTCCCCTGAGGGCTGGGAGCCCTGCCAGGGTTCAGTCCCAGGCACCCGGCCCCAGGTCCAAACCCCTCTTCCCGGACACCCCTCCCATCAGTCCTTTTGCCTGCACAGCCCTTCTTCACAGCAGGTGGAACCAAATATGTGTTTCCTGGGTTTAAATCGCTTCATTGGCTTCCACTTCCAAAGCTAAGGTTCGAGCCCCTTCATCGCCCTGCAGGGCCCTGCATGGTGGGTCTGGTTTCTGTTCTCCCTTCCCGCCTCATCTCCTGTCCCTTCAGCCATCCTGGCCGCCTTCTCTTCCCTCACGCACCATATCTCTGCCCCGTCCGGCCCCAGATGTGCTTCCTCTCAGCTCAGAATTCTTCCTCTCTCTTTAGCCCCCAGTCTGATCTCAGCTTGAACGTCCCTTCCATGGGGAGCTTTCTGTGACCCTCCAGCCTGAGCGAGGTCTTGCTGTCGGGCACTCCCTCTTGGCCCCATGCTGCTTTGTCCATGGGGCCCTTTGCTCATCTGCCCTCACTTTGTGCAGCTCTTGTGCGTCCGTCTTCCTTCCCGGTCTGTGGCTCCATGAAGGCAGGGGCCACATCCAGCTCGCTCACCAGTGCGCCTCCCACCACCTTGCCTAGTGTCAGGCATATGATAGGCCCTCAGTACATACATGTGGAATGTGCGATTGAGGTGCTCAGAAAACACTGGTTGAATTGAATTTCTTTGAGTGCCCGATGGCCTGGTCACTGGCCCCATACATTCTATTGCAAGCTGACTTGGTCCAACCAGAACCTTTGCTCAAGTATGAAGATCTGCACCCCCACTTAAGGGAACGATGATGAAGACTTGGACCAGCTGAGGGCAGTGGGCTTCTGGCTTCTCAGCCAGATCTATCAGAATGAGATCTTTGGTAGAAAGCACCCCCCTTGGGTGAACCAAACTCCCAAATGGTGCTGTTGACAGTTTTTCTTCTTTCTTCCTGTTTTCCTGGTTTCAAATGAGGACAGTGGCTTAGCAATTGCATAGTGTGCATGACTGGATCTCGGGGTGATGGGCCTGGGTTCCCCTTGGGCCTTCCCACTCAGAAGTGCTAGGCCCTGGGCCTCACCACTGCCCGGCCCTCCCAGGCTTCTCTGCCCTCGGCTGCCACCCGAGGACGGGGAGAGCCTCCGAGAGGCACCAGCTTTTCGTGTGAAGATCAGGACTGAGTTTGCATTATTGTTGTTATGATAGGAACTAAGAGGGACCTAGGCATCTGCGCGAGGGCTGAATACACTGTTTTGAACAGAGAAGTTTTGAAGCCTTTTGTTTTTTTTTCTCTTTCTTCTCAAAAATCTTTTCCTTTTCAACTGAGCTTAGGCTTTAAAAAATAAAACAGATGTGCACACACTATCAGAGGATTCATAGTTTCCTTCGCAAAACTATTTGACTGGAAGCCAGCTCAGTCCCACCTCTGGCCAGCCACGGGGCTCCCGGAGGAGGAGGGCCGCCGGGGGCTCTGATGTAATCTGCCTTGCACGCGGGGCCCAGGTCAGCCTGGCAGAGGGGGGGTGCGGCTCGTTCTGCGAAAAGTTGCATTGTGTCCAGATCAGACCAAGTGGGTGAAGCGAGCCAGAAGCAAAGTCGCATTTTCCCAAACAGAACGCTCTGAGAAATGGTCCTGCGGCCAGCCTGTCAGCTGCTCAGAGCGAGCGGCTCCTGGACCCAGCCCTTGTAGCTCTGGCTTGAAAACTGGCCAGCAGCCAGGCGCGGTCGGCCACTGGGGCTGCTTTCTCAGAGACGGGCCGATTGGCGTCCCTTCCTGGCAGGCTTTTATATGTGAGAACAAGGCTCCCCATCAGGCTCCAGATAAAGGCGAGCAGGTCAGTTACCTTGCTGAGCGTCAGTGTCCTTATCTGTGAATGAGAAGAACAGTGTGCCTCACCTTGCACAGTTGCTGTGGAGATTAAGTGAACTGGCATATGAAGACCTCTTAGCGGGGTGTCTGGCAGGGAGTAAGCATCCAAATGCTTTTGGGGAAACGAGGAAGGAACGGGAAGATCAGCTGATTGGAAGGGGGTTGCGGCAGATATGAGGCTTCCTGTGGCCAAACCAGAAGCCCAGGGGCCAGCGCCTGCCTTCTCTGTGGGACCAGAGTCCGTTGGAGTTTGTTCCTAGAGCTCGTAGAGGGATGGAGGTGCCCCGCTGAGCTCACCAGGCTGCCTGGTATGGGCCAGGCTTATACCTCAGCCCCAAGGAATTCAGCACAGAGCATTGGAGCACTCGGCCTTTTCTGGATCATGTGTTCTTTTGAGGATTTGGAAAAAATATATACGCATGTATGAACCTGCCTCCAGATAAATGCACAGATGTATAAGTTTACATTTAGTTTTACTGAGTTCAGTGCTTACCCCCCAAAATCTGTGCACGAACACTTTAGGGGTCTGTGAGCAATAGCCTAAGAAGCTGTGGTCACAGAGAATCAAACCCCTAAGGTTTGATAAGGTTTGATTGTAGGGCATCTTAGCCCTGTAGGTTGCTGGCGATCCTGTCTTGGGTTGTCTTTTGACCTTTTTTTCCCCTTCCTTATTTATCAAGTGGGAGGAATCATTTCAAGTGGTTTTTGAAGATTAAATGAGAATTGTGGATATAAAGGGTTTAACCCAGAACTTGACACATAGTAAACAATTGGCTTTAGCTTCAGAAAAGGGTGAAGAGTGGCGGGGAGGCCGGGGACTCATTGCTGGCAGCAGAGTTGGAATTGGGTCCTGAAGACGTTGAAGAACTAGGGAAAGATGAGGAGGGAACTGGGAGAACTTGGTTCTGGTCTAGACCCTACTGCCAACCTATTTGAGGCCTTGGGCAAGTCACTTCCTCTCTCTGGGCCTCAGGACCCTTGTATATCATCCGAGCTTGGGCAGGGCCAAAGGTTCCTGGTTCCAGGAAGCCGGGTCCCTTCTCAGGCAGCTTCTTCCTCTGTGGCTGCAAGATGGCTGCCAACAGCTCCTGGCTCACACCCTATTGTGAGGGCAACCCCCAGCAGAAAAATCATGCCTCCCTTTCAGTAGCTCTGTCATCCGATGTGGCTTTGGTTTGTGACCCATCCTGTTCATCTTGATCGGTCACTCTACTGGGAAGACATGAGGCTCTGGTTGGCCAGGTCTTAGAAACAAGCCTGCCCATGGAGCTAGGGGCAGGGGGCCCAGGCCACATGGGCTGAGAATGAAGAAGTGGTAGTTCCTCAAGAAACTAAGGGATAGAGGGGAACTTCCTCAACTTGACCAAAGACATCTACAGAAACCCTGCAGCCAACATCATACTTAATGGTAAGACACTGGATGATTTCCTCCTAAGGTTGGGAACAAAGCAAAGATGTGCTCTTTCAGTAGTGTGCTGGAAGTCCTGATTAGTGCAGTATGATAAAAAAAAAAAAAAGATATGAAGATATAGATTGAAAAGGAAGAAATAAAACTGACTTCACTCCCATATGACATGATTGTCTATATAGAAAATCTCAAAGAAATCTGGAAAAAGTGGACTAAAACTAATAAGTGAATATAGCAAGTTTGTAGGACACAAGACCAATATACAGAAGCTGTCCTATATATAAGCAATAAAGAATTGGAATTTGAAAATAGAAAACCCCCACTCCACTTACAGTAGCACACACACACACACACACAGTGCTTCGGTATAAATCTAACAAAGTTTGTATAGGTTGTATATGTGGAAAGCTGCAAAACACTGAGGAAAGAAATCACAGTATATTGAGATAGATAGATATCCCATCTTCATGGATTGGAAGACTCAATATTAAGATGTCAGTTCCTCCCAACTTGATCTATAGAGTGAAGCAATCCCAATGAAAATCCTATCAAGCTATTTTATAGATAGAAAAAACTGATTCTAAAATACATATGGAAAGATTAAAGACAGCATAACCAACACAGTGCTGAAGAAGAACAAAGTTGGAGGACTCACTCTACCTGATGTTAAGACTAACTGTAAAGCTACAGCAGTATTGACAAAAGAAGAGACACCTACTAATGGAACAGAATAGAGATACAGTCTTTGACAAATGCATGAGGGCATTCAATGGGAGAAGGGTAACTTCTTTAACAAAATGGTACTGGAACAATTGGAACTTTTTAAATGTATGCAAAATAATGGACCTAGACACAGACTATAGGTCTTTCATAAAAATGAACTCAAAATAGGATGCCTGGGTGGCTCAGCCAGTTAAGGGTCTGATTCTTGATTTCAGCTCAGGTCATGATCTCACAGTTGTGAAATTGAACCCCATTTCAGGCTTCATGCTGAGCTTGGAGTCTGATGAAGATGTTCTCTCTCGCTCCCTCTGCCTCTCTCCCCTGCTCGCACACTCTCTCTCTAAAAACAAACAAACAAAACTAAAAAAAAAAAAAAACCCTCAAAATGGAGCATAAACCTAAATGTGAAAGACAAAACTCTAAAACTTTTAGGAGAAAACATAGAAGAAAATCTGTATGACCTTTGGTGATGAGTTATTAGACGTAACACCAAAAGCAGAATCCATGAAAGAAAAAACTGATAAGCTGGGCTTCATTAAAATTAGAAATTTCTGTTCTGCAAAAGACACTGGTAAGATGATTAAAATGCAAAGCACAGCCTGGGGAAATACTTGCAAAACACATATCTGGTAAAATAATTGTATCCAAAACATACTCTTAAAACTCAATGCCAAGAAAACAACCCAATTAAAAAATGGGCAGAAGGTCTGGACACCTCACCAAAGAAGTACAGATAGCAAACAAACATATAAAAAGACGCTCAACATCATTTGCCCCTGGGGAAATGCAAAAGCACTATGCACCATTTAGAAGAGCTACAATGAAACAGTGACGGTGCTGTTGCAGCCCTGTCTGGAGCAGAACACACTCTCACTCATTGCTGGTGGGAATACAAAATGGTGCCGTCCAGCGGTTGCACTCCTAGATATTTATCCAGCTTCTTTGAAATCTTATGTACACACATGCACACAAATATCTTTATAGCAGCTTTATTCATTGTTATCAATTACTAAAAGGAATGAAGAGATCCTTCAATAGTGAATGGATAGATACACTGGTAAATCCATACAACGGAAGTGTATTCATCAGAAATGAAGGAAGGAATAAGCCCTCAAGCCATATAAAGACAGGATGAATCTTACTTAAATGCATATTACTAAGTGAAAGAAACCAGTCTGAAAAGGTGACATATGTATGATTACTTCCCCTTCCCCCTCCCCAGCTTTTTAAAAACATTCTGGGAAATGTAGAAACATTTTTGAAAAAGGTAAAACTCTAGAGGTGATGAACAGATTGATCAGGGGGTTGCTGGAGGTTTGAGACAGGGAGAGCACCGAGTTGGTGAGGCACAGAGGATTTCTTAGGGGGCTAAAACTATTCTACATGATACTGTATGATACATAGTGTCATTTGGTACATGACACTGTGCATTTGTGGAAGCCCATAGAACTTTCCATCACCAAGAGTAAGCTTTAGTATATGCAAATTTGAAAAATTGTTGGGGCACCTGGGTGGCTCAGTCAGTTAAGCAGCTGACTTTGGCTCAGGTCATGATCTCATAGTCTGTGGGTTCGAGCCTCCCATCGGGCTCTGTGCTGACAGCTCAGAGCCTGGAGCCTGTTTCAGATTCTGTGTCTTTCTCTCTCTCTCTGCTCCTCCCCCATTCATTCTCTGTCTCTCTCAAAGACTTAAAAAAATTTTTTTTAAATGAAAAATTGTTTGTGGAAATTAAGGAATCCTAGAATGGAATGCAGAACATAAAAAAATATAAAACATTATAAATGTCTGAAACAACATCACTGAGGAAGGTGAGGTGAACAGTGCAGAACTAAGTAACTTTGGAAACGAGGGGAGCCTCCTGTAAGACTAAAGACAAAAGGAACTGTATAGAGGCTCTGGGCTCCAGTTGATCTAGCTGCTTCCCCAGGGCATTGGGTAACAATTCTGAAGCCCTTTCACATGAACACTGGCGTTGAACAATTCAGGAAATTGATGGCAGATGGTAGGACCCAGGATGTTCACTGTTCAGAGTGGAAAGTTACAGATAAGCAAGGGGGAAGGCTAAGCCGTCAATATGAATTCATATTTATTTTAATAGAGATACAGATAGTTGCATATAGAAATACTTATAGGTATATATATATGTACATGTTAGTATACACACACATGCGTGCACACACATATGCACATATTTCCTTGCTCTCCTGGCGGAGAGGACCTAGAAACATTGATGCCCCAGCAGCAACAAGTACACTCAGCACCCAGGTCTTGGTTTCTAATATTCTCTAACCAAGGGAACCAAGGCTCCTTGGAGAAATGGCTGGTTCAATACTGGGGCAATGGCATCTTGTTGAGACTATAGCATCATGTGGTTCCAGAAAATAAGGAAGTGCTCAAACCAACCAACCAACCAACTAACCAACCAACCGAAACAATGCTGGGTTGGTCAAAGGAACATAGGAGCCAACTGAAAGAGCTTTCAGTGACAAAGCTGGAACAATTTGAGCAAGAAAATAAATAACATAGTATTGGGTTATAATCCAAAGGGTAAAGTAAGTATCCATGAGTCCTGTCTGATACAAATAAATGACTGCATAAATAAATGGGGAAGAATAGACAAACTTCCTATGCAGAATAATTCCAGCAGCTCAGTTGCTTCCAAAGTGACTTCTTTCCAGAGTCTGAGGCGATACTATATTTATGTAACCAGTTGCCTATTAATGGGCATTTCTTTTCTGTTCTTTTTCTTTATAAACAGTACTTTGGTGAATCCTTGTACATTAGTTCCTCTAAATTTCTGTGTTTTCATAAAACAAACATCCTAGTGAGAATAGAAGTTAAACATCTTTCAAGATATATTTAAGTTGCTCTTTAAAATGGTCCTCTGAATTAATATTCCCTGAGACAGTGTAAAAGAGTTACCAGTTTCTTTACATTCTTCGTACAGTCCATGACCCACAGAAGGTTAGTGTCTTCTCCTTAACACACGAAGAACTTTTACTAATCAGTAGTAAGATGACATTTGTCCCAGTAGAAAGATGGGTAAGGATCCAGGCAGGTAATTCACAGGGCAAATAGTACAAAGGTCTATAAATATTTGTTACAAAAAACTGGGAAAAAAAAGTACAAAAAATATGTTAATTGAATAGTTATGGAAGAAATGCAAATTAGAAACAATGAGATATTATTTTGTTCAGTTAGTAAAACAATTGCAATAACTGGTACTGTGCGTGGGGATATGGATCAGCTTGTTGATGGAGAAACGAAGGCACCTTTCGGAGGCCATGTCTTTCATGTGTCCTTTTGAAAATAGGCACACGTACTTTTATTCACTCCACCTGACTAGAATTTATCCCAAGACCACAATTAAAACTGTATGAAGATTTGTGTGTAAATATGCTCCCTGAAGCATTGTTTAGCGCAACAAGGTAACTAGAACTAACCCGTCCATTGATCGGAGGTTACTTAATGATGACACATCCCGAGGATGGAATACTTGGAAGCTGGCAAATGTTGTGTTGTAGACTATTCATTCACTTATAAAAATTCTGGTGATAATATGGTTAATATCTACCAATGTAACTGAAAAAGACAGACATGCAGAAAAGACAGGAGGAGGACACAAAGCACAATGTCCGTCATCGTGGTCTGTATATCAATGATTTCTGCCTTTTGTGCCTGTCTCTGTGGCCTTTGTTTTCTGCCTTCAGCTTCTCTTCAATTTCATAGTTAGAAAAGAGGAAAAAAGTGTTTGGCACTTTGCTGATTCTACCTTTGTAATGTCTTTCTTGTCTGCCCCTTCTCTCCCATCTCCTTCAACATGGCCCCAGCTCAAGCCTCCTGCTAACACTTAGACCATTGCCTCAGGTTCCTGATGGGTGTCCCCACCCCTACAGAAGACTGTCCCTTCTCTGCTTAGAAACCTCTGGAAGTCTCCCCATGCAGACTAGCACCTAAGGTCCTTCTTGCCATCTTGTGGCTCCAGACCCCTGCAGTCTGGCCTCCGATGCCCTTTCCAGCTTTAATTTCACCCATCTGCCCTGACTGCACAGAGCACCCACAACACCAGACCTGTCAGTCCGCTCAGCTCTCCCTGGTCATGGTGTATACAGCCCTACCGAAGTCCCATCTTTGTCTGTTTGAAGTCCACCCATCTTTCAAGGCCTGCGTCTTCCAGGAAGTCTTCCCTGATCATTACCTTCCCCATGTTCTAGTCCACTTGGGTTGAATTCTTCTATGTCCATGATCGCCCGGTGATTTCCGGAGGGTCCTGCCTCCTCCTTTGGCCCCTTCCATACCAGGCGAGGACTGATAGGGTCTGGACTCACACTGTCGAGCCTGCACACAGTACAGGCTTCATGAAAATCTGTTGAAATGAATCAACTCAGAGTTATTTCTGCTCACTGTGGCAGCATATCAGAGTCAACTCAGCCTTGGGGCGCCTGGGTGGCTCAGTCGGTTGAGCATCCAACTTCAGCTCAGGTCGTGACCTCACAGTTCGTGAGTTCGAGCCCCGCTTCAGGCTCTGTGCTGACTGCTAGCTCAGAGCCTAGAGCCTGCTTCAGATTCTGTGTCTCTTTCTCTCTCTGCCCCTCCCCTGTTCATGCTCTGTCTCTGTCTCTGTCTCTCAAAAATAAATAAATGTAAAAAATAAAAAATAAAAAAAAAAAGAGTCAACTCGGCCATGTTCCATAATTATGCCATAAATACGTGTGATTTTGGGGCAGATAGGAATCTATTAAATTATACATATAAACTATCACACTTGAGATTATGTGGCATTAAAAAATGTGCACGTATTAAAGTATAAGGTTTATGGGCATGTCATTCGGTGTTCAGAAGGTCTTTCTTCCATAACTGGCTAGTAAATGTTTAAATCTGAACTTAATTTTAGGCAAATCCTTGGAAAAAATGATCCTATGGAAAACCAGGCATGTCCTGGAGGCAAACACAGATAATTACATGGAAAAACTTTTCTATAATATTCCTGCTTAACATAAAAAGCAAATTTTTTTATTCTTGGTTACTGTTCCCTTGTTTTCTCTTTGAAAAGTGACAGTATTTCAGAGAAGAGAATAAATTTGGTTGCAGCAGTAAATGTACCTTGTTAAGTCTGGAATATCCCTGGTTTTCTTTGTAAAATTTAGACATTTTTATGTGCCTTGCATTCCTAGTGACTCCATGCATCCCTGTACCCTGCACAGCTCTCTCTCTCTTTCCCTTGGTCATGCTGTCGTTCTACTCTTGGGTGTCTGTGTCACCCAGCACTGTTGTGTGTGAGACATAACCAGGAAGCACTTCCCAGGGGTTCTTGGCACTAAGTCTCTTCCGTGTTGCACTGAGGCATCACGGGAGTCAACTATGCCCTGGTGGAGAATTCACTTGTTCCCAGAAGGATTCAAGAGGTTGGGGATGTTGATTTCTGTGAGGTCAGGCATGAACAGTGTTCTGAACCCAAAGTGCCACCATGTCCTTTTGGCATCTGTAGTCTCCAGAAAGACCTGTCTCTTCACCTGCCTTGCTTTATGGGACTTTGAAAGACGCTTTTGTATCATTTAAATTATTGGGGGAACTCTCTCCTAGAAAATTAAATTTGTTAAAATTGTGCAAGTATTAGTGAATCCTTCTGTCTTGGGTCTGCCTGGGGATATAGATCTCATGGGTGGTACCGCCATTGTACATATCCCTTTGGCCATTTGTCCTTCCATCCATCCAACTACTCATCCATGGTCTTCCCACAACTGGGGTCCTTCTGAGCAGGAATCTGTCTGCTTCATCTCAGAATTCCCTGCAGCGACTTGAGGGAGATTCCCATGTCATGGGGGCCCAGGAACTCCCCTGGATGGTGAGGAAAGTACTTGTCTCTCTCGGTGCCCCTGCATGTTGGAGAAGGGGTGCTGAAAGAGGGACCCTCAACTGCATGCACCCCCAGGCTGGAAGGCTGTGCTCTTCCAGTGTCCCGGCCTCTGGGAAATCCATCTGTGGTGGGCGAGGGCGAATCATGGGTGGTCCGGCATTTGACCACTGTTCTGATGTGTGTATGTGTATTTGACTTTACAGGTCAGTTTTTGGGTTGTACGAGAAATTCTAACAGCACAGACTTTAAAAATAAGGGCAGAAATCCTGAGCCATTTTGTGAAAATAGCCAAGGTAAGCTGTTTTATTATTTTTATCTTCCTTCCTTTCCTTGTTCGTTTTGTTTCATTTTGTTTTGTTTCAGAGTGTGTTTCCTCTGCACTCTGGAAGCTCTGTGCTCTGGGCCTGCTGGGCAGGCTTCAAAGAGAAGGCTGTGACCTGGCCTCTCCAGGCTGGAAGACGGGCCTAGGTGCCCACTCACCCACCCTGCCCCTGTGCATGGCACTGTGGCCTTCTCCCCGTTACCATGGCAGCCAACTGTTGTCTTTAGCTGGCTGTTTGCAGACTCTCCAGGAGGCCCTGGGGGCTCCCTCTGGGGTCCCTCCATCTCCTGTTTCAGATTTAGCCGGTCCTGGGGGGTGCTGGGTTCTGAGATACCATCACACCCTGTGCAGTTTTGTACCCACCCAGCAGAGCTCCCCCCACTTCATCCTGAGCTTAACGCCTGGGCCCAGCGACCCTGCTGGCCGCCACTCCTACCCTCCGCCCCCATGGGTCCTGTCCTTGCCAGTTGGGCTTACGTCTGCATCGCGCCTTTCCCCTCCTCTTCCCTGACATCTGCCAGCCCGGGCAGTCCCAGCACGGGCTTCCCCAGACCATGTCGTCACCCCCGCAGCCCAACCAGCTCCTCCCTGGACGCTGCGCTGACCACCGGCCTCGCCTGCGGCTGGGCAGCGCGCGGTGCTGCTGCCTGGTGCGCTTGTGTGGTGTGCGTGCGGGTTGTGCTCCCGCCGGGATCCCCGGCCAGCTGGCCTTTTCCGATCGCCTTTCACGGCCACACACCTCGGCACCGCCTTCCTGAGAGGATCCTGTTTGAGGTTCCCATTGTTAGAAGCCCATTTCCAGAGGGGGGAGGGGCCTGTAGGGCAGTGCGTGTCCATGCCCCTGGGCCGTGTAGCCAGTGAGCTGGGGTGTGTCTCTCTGTTTTCAGGGGAGCAGCTCTCCTGCCCCTGTGGGAAGGGCAAAGGCATCCGTCCCTAAGTGTGGCGGGGGCAGCAGACACTAGCACGTCCCGTGTGCCCAGCAGTGCTTGGAACCTTGCTGGGCTTGCTACCGGCAGTGAGCTCATGCTGGGCCATTGGAGAGAGTGATCAAGTTCCAGCCCACCCCCCCCCCCACCCCCGTGCTCTCAGGAAATGAGTTGATGGTGCCCAAACTACCCCTCCCTCACCTCTGCTCTCTTCCAACAGTGGCTCGGTGGCTCGTCACACTGGCCTTGTGCCCTGGGTGTGTAGTTGTGCAGGCCCCCCCTTCCTCGGGGCCTTGCCGGCCCAGGTATGGAATGAAAGCGGTGGATTGGGTGATCTCCCAGAGGATCTTCAGTTCTAAAAGAAACTGGGTGACAGGCATGGCAACTCAGATACCTAGGATGAAACTCCCTTCTCTCAGAGAGCCCATTAGTACACACAGGAAACAAGTAGAGATTGTTACGAGATGTATGGACTGAAGTATTAACTTAGGTGCTGCGGGAGGGACCTCTGAGTGGGGTCAGAGCGTGAGGACTAGGCGTGGGGCTTCTCACTTACCTACTTGGTGCCGCACGAGGCACTAGGGACATGACGGCAGAGGCAGGTAGCAGCAAGGGCCCACATGGTCCCGTGTGCTAAGGGGGTGTGCGGACTGCTGTGGGAACACACAGGCAGAGGCCCAGCCCTCCTAGATTTGAGAACACGCTCAAGAAAGACATACTAGAGGCAGGGGCACCTGAGTTTGGAAGTGCCCGAGACCGGTAAGGCGGGGTGAGTAGGGGAGAAGTCCTCCCGACAAAGAACGAGCAGCGCCTCCGGCACAGAGCTGTCACCCCGGTGCCGGGCGCCGGCCTGGCCGGGCGCACGCACCATCCCGGGTAGGAGAGGTGCCGTGCTTACCTTCCCCGGAAGCACGGGGGTGCCATGGGACGTGGGTCCCCAGGTCTGTTAGGTGTCCCTCAGCACCGCACCGAGGACAGAGCAGTGACATCTTCGTGTGTTGACTCTCGGCCGTGTCCCCTTCTCTTGTCTTCCACGGTGAGCAGCTTGGGCGAGACGACTGAATCCAAATGTCCTCACTAATGTGGGGTCTGGTTCAAAGGAGCACAGTCGAGTGACCGGGAAGCCAGAGCTCTGTCTCCCAAGCTGAGAGGGACGGTGCGGATCGGTGACACCTTCCCTCAGCCCGCTCACGCCCGTGTCAGGTGGCCGCACAGGACCCACGTGGATATCGTCGGCACAGCCGAGGCCCCAGTGTGCAAGAGCCTGCTGGGACAGCTCCGATGCATCTAAAAAAAGAATATGAGCGACATTAGCAGGCCTTCTCCCGAGCCCCGTTTCTGCCCAGCAGCCAGACTAGTCAGCCATTAAAATTGTGTGTTTCAGATGCAGACTCACCTTTAGACAATTGAAAAAGGAAAAAGGCATATGGTTTCTGTGAACTCCCCAGAACTATATTTTCAACATGGGATATTTTTAAGTATAATTGAATTTCATAAATATGACATTTGGTAACACTTGAGCATGTTTTCGTTCTGTTGTTTATAGCAGCAAAATAATCTATTCCATGTCTCTTTTTCAGAAACTTCTAGAACTCAACAACCTTCATTCTCTCATGTCTGTGGTATCAGCACTGCAGAGCGCACCCATCTTCAGGCTGACAAAAACCTGGGCTGTAAGTTAATTCCTTTGATTTTTGGCTCTCATTTCACTGGGGTGAAGTTCTTCATTCCTTGAGCCTCCGAAGGCTTTTGCTGACTGTCTGCCCCTTTGCCTACGAGAGAGGATGACTGTGGGTTCCCTGGGCATCCTCAGTCCTTCGGGGACCTCAGCCCCAGTTCGGGACAAGGAAGTTGTGAGGACGCCAACATGGCTGGGGCCGGAAGCACCCTCGAGTGGACCTTCCTGGACCCTGTGACTTCATGTGTGGCAGCGGGGTCAGCGACATGACCTCTGCCCTCCACTTGGCTGGCACTCTTGTGACTAGGCTCCAAACTGCCCCTGGGAAGGTCTCTGGGCTGAGGGTTCGCAGCCACCCTGGGTTGCTGGCCGTATATCTAAGAGTTTCCCTGGAGAAACCTGTGGCCTTTTTTTTTTCCTTCCCCCTGAAGGCCATGGATAATTTCAGCTCAGAGGTGGAGTCTGATAGTTATATAATTGAGTCTGTAGGAAAGTTTTTCTGCTGTAAAAATACTTTAAAAATATCTCAGACCTCTTTATCCTCCTTCGCCTGGCACAGTGCCCGACATGGGGGAAGTAATTGCTATTTCCATTGCTCATTAGTATTCACCTCCTGGCCCGCCTGCCCTGGGGCCCCCCACAGCCGCACAGCCCAAGCCTTTCAAGGCCTGTTTATGTCCCGCGGACCTGAAGGAAACTATATGGACTCGTCAGCTGTGTTTCTGCAACTCGTTTCCAAGCCTCTTTCTGCCAGTCGGTGGGGCTGGGCTCGGTTTCATACTTGGCTAATTCTGGGACCTTTAAAACACTTAAGGATTATGTTGTAGGTGATCAGAAATGAGCCCTGTTTTTTGTTTTTTGTTTTTTTAAATTACGCTTTTCCATAGAGCGAGCCCTAGAGAGGTGGAGCGAGCCGTCTCAGCCCGGAGTCAGAAACCGGGTTTGTGTTCAGGCACCGTTCAGAGCATGACTTCTGTGGGATTCATTTCCCTGTATCTGCTCAGGGACTGGCCTAGATTCATGGTTTGACGTCAGTGCTTCGTGGAGCCCCACGGAGCTGCTTTGGGGGCCACCAGGGGCTGGAGGAGCGGAGGAGGGTGCCAGGAAGACACCTTGGCCCTGTTTCCACCAGAGCCGCTCTGTTCGCATCAGTTTCTGGGTGAATTTTGGCTGAGCAATGGCTCGGGAGGTTGAGAGCCAGTTTGGAAGCCACTGGTCGCTCCCGTTGTTGCCAGCCCCGTGAGTCCCTGAGTCCATCCGGGCCTGGAGGCTTTTCTAAAAAGTTGCCTAGAGATTCTTTTTCAAATGAATTTTCCATCATTTAGATGCTGTTGTCGTTGTTTCTTGGGCTGCCAGGAGCTATGTGCGGACTTGGAGAGATGAGTTACGGGGCTCAGGGTGCACAGACCTTACCGTCAGCAGAGCTGTGATGTCAGTGACCCCCGTGAGCTCTGTAGTTGGTGAGGGCAGTAGGGGAGTCTTGCAAGCCACCTTTGCCCACCACCTGTCCTGTTAAGTCCTAGGCAAGTGGTTGGCACAGAGCATTTGGGAAATGCCGGGGGCCAGAGGCCGCCTCTTTCCCCTTCGTCCAGATCACCAAGCCCAGTGGAATGGGCGGCTGCGTTTCTTCCTGACCCTCTCTCCGTGCCCGCTGTCACAGGCGCGGCGCGTCTGCTCGGTGGCTTTACCTGCAGCTCTGCCTCCCCCTTTCAGGTGATGAGGTCGGACTTTCCTGTGGGTCCCTGGGGCCCAGCTGAGTGACCCCATGTCGTGTGCACTGCATCTGTTCGTTGTGCCGAGCCTTATCCTCCACTCGCTGTTACTTCTGGTAATGAGATTAGCCACAGAAATATTGCCAGAAAGGAGCCGTTTCCCCTCTCCCCCTGTTCCCTTGACGGGGTCCTGGGCGGACGCCGTGGGCCCGCGGAGCAGGGCGAGAGCACAGGAGCCACGGCCACAGCGGCACAGAAGCTCAGTGCTTTTTATGGTCTTCATTTTTTCAGAGAAGGAAACAGGTTCCAAGAGGTGTGGTGGCCTGACCAAGATCGCCGAACTGGCAAGGACCGGAGCTGGTGCGACGCCTTGCTGGACCACGTAGTCCACGTTCTCGGCTTGTCGGGATCAGGCTGGGCACAGGGCACAGAGAAATCGGCACACGCATTGCTTGGGAAGTGCGGCTGGCACACGGGCCCTCGGGGGCAAGGTGTGACCGGCTCCCTGAGTGCCGTCCCTCAGGTGGCACTGAAACCCTGGATGAATGGGAACCCTGGACGGAAGGGAGTTACGGGCGTGCCACTTGGTTGCACCGTGAATGACCTGCAGTGAGAGCCAGTTGGTCGTCAGCTGTAGGGCAGGGCGGCCTGCTGGCCGCGGCTGGCTGCAGGTGCCAGCAGCCGAGTGGGTTGGGATGGATCAGAGACCGACACTGAGCACGGGCTCCCACACAGTAGGCCCTAATAAATGCCGGCTGCCGCACAAACAGGGAGGGTCTGCTGGCCTGGAACAACGCAGGCAGGGTCTGATTCATCCCAGCGCTGGGGCCTCTTTGCCATACTGGCCGCCTCAAGGCCATGCGACTTGAGCAGGACGTCGTGTTGGTCAGCTGATTTCCTGAGTGCGCGCTGCCGTGCCGCTCCTACTCGTTCTGCAAACCAAATATTTATCGACTGCTTCCTCCATGCCACACCCCGAGGCTGTGGTCAAGGGCTCATGTCTTTTTTTGTGTTGTTCAGAGGAGACAGACACATTATTGTGGGCAGATGAGCCTGTGCCCCGTCTTGCTGGTATTAGGAGAGATGGAGAAATGTTGAGTGTATAAAACTGTCAGCTTGTATGAGTGACACAAGAGACCAAGACAGGAGGGGTGAGAGAGGGTGACAGGGTGTGCTGGAATGTGGGGCTTCAGGGAAGGCCTCTCTGAGAAGGAAGAGCATGGCCTGAGTGACACAAGGGTCTGATCGGCCAGCATGAGGGCACAGCCAGTGCGAAGACCCCCAGTGGGAAGAAACTTGGTGCCATCAGGAAACTCAGAGCCAGTGAGGCAGGCATACCGTGGGCCACGGGGAGATTGGGGCTAGGTGCTGTGGGCCACGAGGAAATAGGGGCCAGATGCTGTGGCCAGCCCATCGAGAAGAGCTGATGGCCCAGGACAGGAGTTAGGTTCTATTCCAAGTGCAGGGAAGGGTTTTAAACGGGAGCCGGACATGATCTGGTTTGCAGCTACTTTTCGGTTTTTTTGTTTTGTTTTGTTTTTAAAATCACCATTGCTACTTTGTGGAAACAAACTGGATGGGGGTGCAGGGGCCAAGATGGGAGGTGGGGCCTGCCCAGGAGGTGCGGGCGGCATCCGGAGTGAGGCGGGGTTGGTTGGGGTGGGAGGCGGCAGCACACAGAGGGGAGACTGATGGGGGAGGTGTCCTGAAGGCCGGCCCGGCAGGTTCGTGCGATGGGACTTCGGAGCGGAGGAAAAGGAGAGAATGAAGATGATTTCTGGGTTTGGGGCCTGAGCAGTAGGGACGGTAGTGAAACCTTTTCTCTGATCAGAGTGGTCCCAGGAGGAGACCGACTTACTCACTAGTGACCTGGGGGTATGGAATTCCTGGAGTTTGGGTGAGTCACTCTTTACAGTAATTATAGTCATGTGCTACACATCACACACACACACACACACACACACACACACACACTCACACACACACACACACACACACACACACACACACGTATGCTCTACTGACTCCCTGCACATTTCTGTCATGATCTGCTCTTTCCTACTGAATCGATCCAGGCGGCTGACTCAGCTGCAGCATCGGGAAATCATCGCCAGTGGACCAGGCGGCCGGTCTGCAGGATGGGGACCTGGAAGGGGAAGCCCCCGGGAGCGGGACTCTCGCTGCAGACACTTGGGGGCGGGGCACAGGGTCATCAAGCTCTGCAATTTGGAGAACAACCCCTTTCAGATGTCCTGAGGAGGCAGACAGGTGGCATTCACATATTTCAGACTTTCGAGTCTTCTCGTCAGGAAGTGCCTCTGTCTGCTGTAGTGCCTCAGGGCCTCCCCTGCTCCGTCCTGGTGTCATTAAGAAGATGGCCATAGGCATAGGCTGCCTGTTTTAGGCTTTCCTGAGCCTTGGCTCAGGTGGCAGGCAAGATGGGTGAGGGGGTGAGGAAATGGAAGGCAGAGTCATGAGCCGTGCTGACATTTCCACCCTCACCTTCCTTACATTGTCACAGCACTGGATACTTCATCACCCCCTTCTTGAAAAATCTCCGGCCCTCGCCTCGGTCGTCTTCTTCCCTTTCTGACGGCCGGCTCCTCCCTGACCGTGTTTGCTCCTCTCCTCCACTGGATGGGAGTATTCTGTGAGGCTCTGACCCCAGTTCCCGCCCTCCCATCGGCTCTCTGTCCCACCCGGGATCTGGATCTCACGGCACGGAGGAGATGGCCGTGACCTCTGTGCTCCCTGCAGGCGGCCTCCGAGGCTCACACCCAGCCTCCTTCTGCAGCCCGAGCCCATGTCCCCACGCCTGCCCTCGGCTCACATGTCCCTTTGACAGCTCACACTTGGCATGTCTGGAATCAAACTTTGGTTTCCAGGAAGTGCTAGGGAGTGCCAGAAGACTCTCTCAGCAGATTGTGTTTTGCACTTGGAGGCAATATGGTAGACTGAGCTGACGCGGGATAAGCCCCGCCCTCCCGATTGCCTGCTCCAAACACACAAACACAAATAAATGCTGGAAACAATACAACCAAATTAAAACCCGAGATGCAAAGCTGCGCTAGAAGCCAAGAAAGGGAAGACACCATGTGCTAGAAATAAAGCTCCGAGTGAGCACAGAGCGCGGGAAGGGAACCCGCTGCGGCTGGGCCTCGCCGCTGGCACTAGGGCAGCGCATGCGCGCGTGGGAGCAGAGGCCAGCCGAGGCCTGGGCTCGCGGGGACGGGAACTCAGCCACCCGTCGGAACCCGAGGGCCCTCCAGGGTCACCCGTCAGAAACTCCCTGTTCAGCCTGGGGGAGCCCCGAGAAAGCATGAGGGAAAAGCTCGCCTCTGGGAACCTGTCACCTGAGCCTGTACCTCAGGCGGCTGTGGGGGCTGACTACACGTGACCTGAATTAGTGTGGGGACCCCGGGCCAAGAAATGAGGGGCAGCGTCCCATGCAGAGTGAGAGTATAGAGTCCAGAATCAGATCCCCAGGCTCAGCCGTGGACCTGCCTCTGTGGGAAGGATTCCGTGAGAAAATAGATGAAAACCTGTGTCGCACAGAGTAAGTGCTTGGTGAGCTTTAGCTGCCGCCGCCATCCTCGTCATTGTCATCGTCATCGTTGTCATCATTGCATCGCCGTAGTCATCATCATTATCATCATCACTGTTTTTTACTCTTCTTGACTGTTCTCAAAGCCTCCTTATCTCTGACCTGAGATCGTTATCTCTGGGCTGCCGGCCTTGTCTCTGGCCCTTCCTCACACCGCTGCTGGAGTAACCGCCCCAGATCAGCTCCAGTGTCTTCATTTTCCTGATTAAGCCGGTTTTTAGCATGCCCCGACCCCGTGCTGGATTGGGGGTTCTGTGCCCCCCACTCTGCCAAAGCACGAAGTTCTGATATAATCGTTTTGATGTCGTTCTTTTTCATCTGTCGTGTGAACATCACTCACCAGCCCCAGGTTTGTGATGATGCATATTCTGTCAGCCAGTTTTTTAATGTTTTATTTTTGAGAGAGAGAGAGAGAGAGAGAGAGAGAGAGAGAGAGAGAGTGTGTGTGTGTGCAGGCATGCAAGTGGGGGAGGGACAGAGAGAGGAGGACAGAGGATCCGAAGCAGCCTCTGTGCTGACGGCAGAGAGCCCAATGTGGGGCTCGAACTCATGAACTATGAGACCATGACCTGAGCCAAAGTTGACACTTAACCAACTGAGCCACCCAGGGGCGCCCCATGTCTGCCAATTTTTAACCATCATTTGGATTCCTGACCCTGGACTCCCGCGAGCCCTGGGAGCAAGGGGAGACGCAGAGCTGGGGTGAGAGCCAATGGGCGTTTTAGGGAGAAACTCCCCTCTGGGAGTGTGGTGCTTGAGGAGCGCTCACAGGCGCAAGCATGTTCCAGCGTGCAGAGGACGCGGGAGAACGGCGGCCAACTCCAAAAGGCTTCATACCGACTTTGCACCTACCTCCCGACCTCGGAAAACAAACCATGGAGCTTTCAGCGGTGGCCAGCGGAGCGCCTTCTCCCGCCAGCAGCATGGCCGCCCGGCGCCCCAGTCACGTGCGGAAGAGATGCAGGGGTTGGCCAGAGGAGTTTCCTGTTCATGCACGGCCACAGTCAGCTCATCCTTTCCCCTTTGATTAGTATTTGCTGTTCATGCCTGGCTGTTGGTGACTGGTGCCCTGTTTGCATGTTGAGGTGAAGTGTCAGGCGAGTAGAATAAGCAGGCAAAACGGCCATCATGTGTCCATGGTATCCAAACGGATATTGGATCCAAACGTCAAAAACATACTTTGCCAAGTGGCAAGTTGCCATCTCCCTTTCTAATCTTTTAAAAATTATTACTAGTTTTTAAAAAAATTTGAGTGTAGTTGACACAGAATGTTACATTAGTTTCGGGGGGTACACCACAGTGTTTCAACAAGTTCATATTGCGCTGTGCTTACCGCAAGCCTAGCGACCATCTGTCACCGTACAACGCGGTTACGGTACCATCGACTGCATTCCTCATGCTGCGCCTTTTATTCCCGTGACTCATTCACTCCGTGAGTGGAAGCCTGTGTCTCCCACTCCCCTGCGCCCATTTTACTCAACCCCCCCGGCCCTGCCCCTCTGGGAACCAGTCATTTTTTTTTCTCTGTATTTACAGGTTTGATTCCGCTTTTTGTTTCTTTGTTTATTCACTTGGTTTCTGAGTAAAATCGTATGGTATTCGTCTTTCTCAGTCTGACTTATTTCACTTGGTATTACACCCTGTAGGCTTATCCATGTTGTCACCAGTGGCACAGCCCCACCGTTTTTATGACTGCATAATATTCCATTGTATATAAATACCTCATCCTCCTTATCCATGTTTCTGTCCATGAACTTCTAGGTTGCTCCCGTGTTTCGGCTGCCGTGAATAATGCTGCAGTAGACATAGGAGTGCACCTACCACTCCAGGCTTGTTCAGGCGGCACTTGCCACATGTCTGCCAAACTGCTGCTCCCTGGAGCATTCCTTGTGCTCTGACCCTCAGGCTACTGCTCATGCTTTTTTTGGGGGGGCGGGGGCTCTGGAACCTCTCCACCTCTGTCTCTGCGGGTTGAAATTCTTAGAGATTCACTTCTAAGACTATCTCTTCCTGACGTTCCTCCTTTCCACGCTGAGGTTTGTTCTCTCTGGGGCCTTCTTGTCGTGTTTCTGACCCTTCCTGTCGTAGCTCGCCCTTTTCATCACTCCACCAGGTTGGACAAATGGGGGTGCACTTTCGACTCCTGATTCCCCACCCACCACACCAGCTCTGGAGCCTGGATGGGCCCGTGGCAAACTCCCATTTGGGCACCAATCTCAACCTTCTGGCTCTACTTTTGGGGCTTTGTGGGAATGTCTACTCGGGGTTTTCGTGAGTGGAATTAAAAAAATATTAGCAAAATTATTGGAAACACATGATAAAAATGATCCACTCCGATTATACATTACATACGGATGCATGTGCGTGTATGTATGTATTTACTCGTGCATGTGAACCGTGATCGGCTGACACAGCTCCAGACCATGAGAGTCATTGCGGAGGAAGCCGGTGTGCGGGGGTGTTTTAACCTTGTAACAGTGAGGCGAGCAGAGGAGAAGAAAACCCGTCGTAAAGCAGGTAAACGTAGATGCTTCTTTTGCATCCCGGGTGTGGCTTCTTCGACGGACCAAGCCGCAATGCAGTATTGATTTGACAGAGCCTTCACTTCAGTGATGTGTCTCCAAATGACTCCACGTGACTTAGAGATGTGGAGAGGAACTCATGACTCATATTGATAGAAAATGCATACTTGCCAAAGATTTTGTAACTCAGGAAGATATTATCCAAAGAGAGCCCAGAGTACTGCAATTTCATAGTTAGGGAAGGAATACCAGAATAACTTTTTAAAATTTATTTTATTTATTTTTGAGAGAGAGGGAGAATGGCCACACATGAGCAGGGTAGGAGCAGAGAGAGAGGGAGAGAGAGAGAGAATCCTAAGCAGGCTCCATGCTGCCAGTATAGACCCCAACACGGGGCTTGATCCCACCAACCATGAGATGATGACCTGAGCCAAAATCAAGAGTTGGGCGCTTGACTGACCGAGCCACCCAGGTGCCCCCAAAATAATTTTTAAATGGATAGAAAATTAGTATTCCAAGGGTGATAATCAGTGACATTTCTTGAGACCTAATTTGCCTTTTTATGGACAGGAATTATTGTCATGACTGTGGTCTCCACAAGTTAACTTTTATCTTTACACAGTATCCAGTGGCCTTAGTCAAAGACAAATTGGGGACAGACAGCTTGCCTGGGCGTGTCCTAAATTCCAGAGTCCCAGGTTTCCCTTGTTACTTATGCGTCTCCATTGCTAATAGTTTACACTAGATACATGACTTTGTAGCTTATTAATTTTTCAGAAACTGATAGTTTGTATCGAAAGAAGTAAAAATGATTTCTTCCGAGTGTCCTCGCCTCACACCTCACTCATTCCACACTCAGTCTGTTCAACCCATTCGTCCATAGATTGTCCACGGCTCTAAAAATTCTTTCCATACCAACAGTGACTCTGGAATTGAAAAAGAACTCTGAGCCAGTTTCAGCATATTTGGACCAACAGGCTCTTTGTTTAAAAGCATTTCCACGTATCAAGAAATGTTACTTTCTCAAGGCAAGGGAACAAGATACCAACGTCCTCATAAAGAGGATTTGGAGGGACTTTTTCCTTTTCTCTTCGTGGACACAGTGTCCAGATTTGGACTACTTACCAGAGGAGGGAAGTTTTCTTCATTAGTCAAGTACAAGTGCCACATATAGGCAGCCTATGATAAGGGAGATTTCCAAACGCAACCTCTTTCTTCAGGTATTTGACCAGAATTCGTGACCTTCCTGGCTTTTGACCCGATAGTTCATGAGCCCCATTTATCCCAGGCAGCTTACACTTGATTTAAGATTAATATCCAGGGACTTGATTTTTACCTTGTAATTTTAGTATAGTTTGTATCTGTGGTCACAGGCCCTTTCTCAATCCTAAACTTACATAGTTTCTCATTTTGCCCTATTTGTAGAGGGTTTACGTGGGTTTAGTTCTTATTTCTATAGGTTCTATTTTGTTTTGTAACCTGTCAATTCCTAATTTTGTCTGTGACTCAGTTTCCCTTACTACCCGCTCCCCATCTACCTAGCTTCCGGAGTTGAATGTTGAATTCATTCATATTCTCACTCGCCTAATGTGAAGAGAGTTTAGAACCACGCATTTTCCTCTCAGTACAGTTTTGGCCTCATCACAGAGCTTAACATACGGTGTTTCTCATCGTTTGTGGTTTGTTAATAGTCCACAATCCTGGCTTTTATTTTTTTTTTTCTTTGACCCAAGAGTTACGGGAGTTTTTTAATTTCTCTAAGGACTTGGATTTGTAAGTTATCATTGTTAGTTTTTCCATTCTTTTATTCACCAGACTCTCAGGCGGCACGCTCTGTGCGCTGGGGGCCATACCAGATGGCGCGGGCGCGGCGGCGTGAACCCAACCAGCACGGCTGCCGCCCGCACGGGACTCACTGTGTGCTGAGTGAGACTCGCTGTGGGGTTGCACAATGAATCCCAAGCATTATAAATACTGTGGAAGAAACCTCAGGGTGGCTCACGACTTCTCAGCTTTTCTAGACGCGAGGTTGCCTGTTGTACTTAGTGAACTCTTATTTTCTTATCCCTTTTCCTGAGCATGCAGACTTTCAGGATCTGTTTGATGCAGGCAGACAAGGGGTTTATTTTCTTGTATGGTTTTTTGATGGTTTCTCTCTGAGGCTTGCCGTAAAGTCTGAAATCTCAAGGACCCTCAATTCGTGTGAGGTTTTCAGATCATTCTCTAGTTGTAGTAAAAATTTAAAACATGCATGAGTAAATGCTGTTATTCTTTTGAATAAACGACCCTTATATTAAAAAAATTTGTCTTAAAAGGATTTTTCAGCATATTAAACGCACAGTAATTTAAAAAAATCACTAGGTTCCAAAAGGCTTAGTGAAACAACTAGAGCTCATTGCTCCTTCCACACCTCGTTCATCTCCCAGAGGCGATCACTTCTGGTTTTTGAGAGGTTTCTTCTGGTAGTTTCTGTCACACTTCCACCAGTGTACTTCTGCTAGTTTCTTGATCCATTCACTTCAGATAACAGTTGGTGACTTCTTTGTATTATGGATGTTGGCTTAGTTTTATTGAACCACCTTCTTCCTTTCTGCAAAAACACTCATGTTCCTATAGTTAAATCTCTTTCGTTAAAGGAGTATTCAGTGTTGTAGTTATTAGGGATGTGTAAATACAGTTCTCTGTATTGTCAAGTAGTAAACTATGAGTAACATGTCCTTCCTGGAATACCTTTATGTTTCCCTGCATTTCTAATTTCTTAAAAGAAATTCTTACTCTAACTACCTTCTATCTACCAGATAATATATACAATGCTATGATAATACAGTATTTAGTGTTAGATGATTATAGTATAATATGACAGTTTAGAATATGTATTATTAGAGAATATATAATAGTGAATATTTAAAGTTATATAACATGTATAATATCTGGTAGATTTATGGCATATCTAGTAGATGCATACACATATACATATGTAAACTATTATGCATATTTTACCAGATTTTTATATAATACAGTGGACCCTTACACAACATGGGTTTGAACTGCATGTGTCCAATCATACCCAGATTGTTTTCAATAAATCCAGTACGATGTTTTTCATGTATTTTCTTTACGATTTTCTTAATAACACTTTCCTTTCTCTACCTTACTTTATAGTAGGAATACAATATATAATACGTGTACAAAATATGTGTTAATTATGTTGTTGTTGGTAATGAGTAAAGTTTTTGGGAAGTCAAAGTTAAACATGGATTTTTAAAAAAATCTCTTTTAATGTTTTATTTATTTTTGAGAGAAAGAGAGAGAGCCAGAGAGAGAGGGAGACATGGAATCTGAAGCAGGCTGCAGGCTCCGAGCTGTCAGCACAGAGCCCAACGTAGGGCTTGAACTCACAAACTGTGAGATCATGACCCGAGCCAAAGTCGGACACTTTACTGACAGAGCCACCCAGGCGCCCCTGTACATGGATTTTTGACTGTGTGGGCAGTCAGCTCCCTAACCCCTGCATTGTTTGAGATTCAACTACATACATATGTGTGTGTGTGTGTATACACACACATATGTAAAATATAATCTTTAAATTATTATATATAACAAACATCTTATATCACCAGACTTTTATGCAATATAAAATTATTTATTTATTTTTATTTTTTATCACGTGTAATAAATAGATCTTTTTCTTCCCCAAACAAACGTGCTATCCTATCAAGCTTCCTGTTGAGCCCTCTTCTCCGGAGACCTCTCTTCCAGGGCTGAGACAGTGCGGACCAGTCATTCTTACGGCTTGCTGACCTTCTGTCATCCCAAAACCTTCTTTACTCCTCCTGGGTGGGGTCCACTGTTTCTTGTGTCCCATTATCTTCCTGTACTTGGTTTATTCCTTTATTTGGTAGAGGAAGTTCTCAAATAGTTTTCAAGTATGTGTATGGGAAATAGATGTTGGGAGTCTTCGGGAATCCTGTACATTACTATGCAGAAGTCAGATGCCCTCCTGAAGTTACTTTGTGGGCCCAGAGTGGAGCAGATGAGTGAAGTTCACCAGATGCAGCCCTTCTGAATGTGTATGTGAGTGTGTATATGGAGGGGGGGCAGTGTAGGTGTTGACAGGAAGTCTGTGTACAGAGGCAAGGTTAACAGAGGGAAGTGTGACCCAGAGGAGCCTGGTTTTTAATTTAGGGAGCACGCATACCTGGCTGCCTTTGGTTGTCTCATCTGCTAAAGAACCTGGTTGTTGGTTTGAAGTCAGTGTGCAGGGTGATTTTTAGGCACATCTCCCAGGCCTCTAACCTCATGTTGGCATGGTCTTATCCATCGCTGAGGACACAAGTGACGGGCTGTGTCATGCATAGGGGCACTTGACAGTCTAGGCAGGTAGGCTGGATGTGGCAGGGGACGTGGGGAGTCCCCTACCTGGGTCCAGAGAATCAGGGGTGTAAGCATTGAATGCCAGCATGGCTCAGCTGCAGTGTGTGAGGGTAACAGAGATTTGTTTGACTGGATGAACGTGGGTGAGGCGCTAGGTTGCAGTAGTAAAGACATGACCTTCTGGCCCACGGAGTAAGGAATCTGCTCGACTTTACAATGGGGCAGTTCACAGCTAACGGGTCTGGTTCTGAGCTGGGTATATATTGTTCTGTAGTGATTTCTCATCCTTCAACGTTCATTTTAAATGCTCCTCTCCATGTAAAACTCTCCTTAACGCTTCCCTTGCCGATAATTTACTTACTATTTGTCTGGGTTCTTGGTCTCTATTTACTTAACATGTTGCACCCTCTCTTCTATTGAATCACGTTCCCCAAAGATTCTCAGGTTAAGTCACTTCATCCTTGTGATGTTGAACCTGCTCGCTCTGGCTCCATCTTTGTCACTGGGCTTTGTAAAGACCAGATGAATTGTATACTGTGGTGGTGTCCAAAAAAGCAAATGGGAGAGAGTGTTTTCCTGTCCATTTGTTAATGTGACATTGAGCAGCGGCCTTGAACTCGCAAGCCAGTTAGGCAGCTGTTGTTCCTAGTATCTGTGTAGCATCTCTACCTTGATGTGTCCTGAGTTTCTCAGTGGGGGGTGGGGAGTAGCTTGTTGTTTATTCTACAGCTTCTTTAGCACTGGGACCTTTTTTCCAGCAGCTATCACTGCTTAGCTGGGCTGTTGACGGCTGCATCCTCTGTGACTCTGGAGGCCAAGGGTGAAGGAGGTGGGCAAAGCCTGCCCAGGGCAACCTGGGCTCTCTCACGCACCAGACACGGCCTGAGTCGGGGGTTTGTGGACCCCGGTGCTGGGAGCTGCACTGTATTTGTGCGGTAACCAAAAGGGGTTGTTACATTAGTACAATAGGCCTACGTCTCCTGGAGCTGGACAGTTACCGTCCCGCTTCATGCTGCCTGATGGGGCAACTAGACAGTGGCCTACTTAGTGCGATGGCTATGGCCGGGCTGCTGGTCCACGTCCTTGCACAGACCGTCAGGGTCTCAAAAGCAGGCTGGACTAGGGACGCCCCATTCATACTCGGGCTCAGCCACCGATCTCAAATCCTGGAGGCACTGGTTTCTGTAAGCCAAACTTGGGGGAGCTCCCAACATGCTCCCACAGCCACATGCCGTGCCAAAGCCAGCACTCTCCGAGTGACCGTCCCCCTGAATCCTCTTGTGACGCCAGGTCTCCCGGCCTAGACCCCTTTCCTCAAAGCCGTTTTAAGGAGCCTTATTGCTGTTTTCTAGCACTGAGTCTTCACCTGGGACTTGCAGGGCAACAGCGGTTGACTCCTTAGTGTCCAGTCTAGAAAACCAGGGCTTCAGATTTCTATTCCTTCCTTCTAAGGAGGCTCCTGATGCACAGTGACCATTCTTGGTCACCTGGTGACCAAACCGCACAGACCGGAGATCTCAGTCATAACGGATCTTTATGTCCCTGTCGCCGTGGCTGCCTGCTCATCCTGTCTTTGCTAAGATGACCGCATATGGAAGAGGAGTTTGGCTTCTTTTGATTAAAATACTGTGCCTTGGATAAATATAACACAACCATAAACCCCAGGGAATCTGGGATGGCCCAGATTGGAGAGGCGGCCTGGCTGTGCGCACGGCCTGTGAGTGAGCCATGTCACATTTCCTGGGGCCTTCAGCAGTGGTGACGGTGTTGAGGAAGGAGCAAAAGGCTGTGGGTCCAGGGGGAGACCTGACATAGCGGCGCCATAACTAAGTGACTTTTTGTCTATAATCTGCTTTACTCTGTGTGCTCCTTCTGTCGTAGGGCCTGGGCACCCTCGGAGGCAGGTTCTGTGCAGGGTACTCTGGCATCATTTAGAACAGTGGACTAGGTAGCTTTGGAGGATATCTTCCACGTGTGAGACTCGGTGAAAAATGACAACATCAAAGCCATGAAACTTCCCATCTCTGCATGCGACAGCTTCTTAAAATCTTCAAAATGCCCGGGATTTGGCACAGTGGAGACGGCCACTTAGGACCCTTCTTCAGCCTTTGTGCACACTTACCCTTCTTCCTTAGCTTCCTCTGGTTTATTTCTCGTCTGTCTCAGACTCTCTGTTTTCTTCCCTTTCCAGCTTTTGAATCGAAAAGACAAGACAACCTTTGAGAAATTGGACTACCTGATGTCCAAAGAAGATAATTACAAGCGGACCCGGGAATATATCCGAAGCCTGAAGATGGTTCCAAGTATTCCCTATCTAGGTAGGAGTCTGAATTGGCTTATTATTTATTAGGAAATCTGCTCAGTACCAAGTAAGATGTTTTTACAGTTTCTAGTTGAGAAATTTCCAGAAGCAGCGTCGGCCAGGTAATTGGTTAGCTCCTTGGATTGGAACAGGGTGTTGATACTTCCCAAGAATGGGAACCTTACCGACAGCCTTGAAACAAGGGGGAAATTCTGCTTCTTACATAAGTAACCTGTGAATCACGGGCCTCCCCGGCCTCCAGCCCGGAAGGGTGACGAGACTTTCAGGTTCATCCACGTCCTCTCGAACTAGGGGCACTCAGGCCAGAACTCCTCTGTTCTGGTTTCTCTGGGCATTATTGACGTATTTTATAAGATTTGTATCAACAAAATTATAATAATGATTATTGATTTCTCTGATTAGAAAATAGCACATGCTCATTGTAAAGAATTAGGAGGCGAAGAAAATTAATATTATTTGTTATTCCATGTAGATATGATGACTGTTTTGCATCAAACCCTTTCATTTGTTTGGGCGCGTATAAAAGTCCGTGTTCACAGTGAACATTTAATGTTATGACCTGCGTTTCTGTGCTGTCTCAGTCCTGTCGGGTGGGTTTGCAGGCTCGAATTTGCTTCGTAACATGGACATTTAGGTTGTTCCCACATTTTTGTTCCTACATTTTTGTTATTAAAATTTTGCAGTGAACATCCTTGTCGTAAAAACCTCTTGTATATAGTTACGATTATTACCTTACAGTAAATTCTCAAGAAGTGTGATTATTGGGTCAAAACGTATGCAAACTTATGCCTTTTTATGTATGTTTTCAAAACGCTCTCCTTTGAGGCTGTAGCAACTTACGCTCTCGTGGCAAGGGGGTAAAATTTTCTGTTTTCCCCGTATGCACAAATAATGTGTATTTTTGTGTATGTGGGTTTTTTCTTTTCCTTTCTCATTTTTTTTCTTTGCCAATTTGATAGGTGAAAAATACTTCTTATAGTTTGGGTTTCATGATTATGCTAATTTTTTGAAAAAAAACTTCTACCTTTTTGTAACCTAAAAATAGTATTATTAACAAAGGAATTTAAGGTTTTGTAGGATTGTTCCCTAATTTTTTCAGAGATCTAGTGTAATTTTCTGGCCTTGTAAGTGTCTTCCATGACCATTGTTTTCTAATTCTTTTCAAGCCAACTCCAGGAATTTAATTTTATAGAAAATTGTCCACTTGACCCAAGTTTTCTTTCTTTTTTAATTTTTTTAAAAGTTTCTTTTGAGAGACAGAGACAGAGCACGAGTGAGGGAGGAGCAGAGGGAGAGGGAGACAAAGAATCTGAAGCAGGCTCCATGCTCTGAGCTGTCAGCACAGAGCCTGACATGGGTCATGAACTCACGAACAGTGAGATCATGACCTGAGCTGAAGTCAGACGCTTAACCAACTGAGCCATGCAGGTGCCTGAATTGAGTTCAAAATTATTTGCATAGAGTTTCCCCCCCCCCCTTATTTAATTTTCTTTGACCACAGAGTTTTATGGAATGTTCTCCTGTAACTTTGAGCCTTCTACAAAGGAATGGCTATATTTGTTTTGCATTCCTGACAATTTGCATTTTTGTTTTCTCTCTTTTTTAATTTGCTTTGCCAGAGGTATATCTGTTGGTCTGTCCACAGAATTCGACTTTGTGTGTATTGGCCACATTATCTTTCTGCTTTCTAGCAGAAGACAATTAAGGAAACAGATCAGGAAAGCAGTTAAAATAGAAAATATTTGCTCTCATTGCTGCTGCCTGCTTTGTTACTGGGTTCTCAGTAATAGTCTTTAAGTATTCTGTGATTATAGTTTTAGTTTTTCTTTTATCCAAGTATTAGTTAAGGTAGTGGTTTTTTAAATTTTTAAGGGCTTGAGTTTTCTGTTTTTGTTTTCGGATGACTTTATTGAGATATAATTTATGTCCCGCTCATTTAAAATGTGCAGGTCAGTGGTTTTTAGCCTAGGCGCAGAGGCAGTGTAGCCGTCAGCCCGGTTTTGGAACGTTTTCATCCCGCTGGAGAGAAAGCCCACGCCCTCAGTGGTCACGGCCTCTTCCTTCCAGCCGGCTCTCTTCTGGCCTCAGCCCCGGCCCTTGGCAGCCACCAATCTACTTTCTGTGTCCGCAGATTTGCTTATTCTGGAGATTTCATAGAAATTTAATTGTACAGTAGGTGGTCTTTTACGACTGGCTTTTCCCCCATTAGTATCATGTTTTCAGAGTTCATCATGTTGGAGCATAATCTGTGTTTCATCCCTTCACGTTGTCGGATAGTATATTCCACGCATGGATATGCCGCACTGTCTTTTTTGATGTGATGGGCATTTGAATCGTGTCCGTTTCTGGCTATCATGCATCGTACTGCTAGGAACAGCTTTGGTCCTCTCTTCAGTATACTGTTTCTTAAATGTTTATTTTTGAGAGAGACAATGCACACATGCGCACAAGTTGAGGAGGGGCAGAGAGAGAGGGAGACAGAGGATCCGAAGCGGGCTCTGTGCTGACAGCAGAGAGCACAGTGCAGGGCTTGAACTTCCGAACCATGACTGGAGCCGAAGTCGGATGCTTAACCAACTGAGCCCCACGGGCGCCCCACAAGTCTTCTCTCTAATTATTTAAGTCGATTTAGCATCTGTGGCAGATATGCTTTCTAGGTTTTAAAAAAATGTTTGATATTTGTCTTGTGGTTTAATGTAAGATAGTTTTTGTAAATCTTTCATGGCTGCTGGAAAAGAAGGCGTAATCTCTCAAATTATCCTACAATTACATGATATTTAAATTATTAATTTGTAAGAACTTGATTTATTGAGGACAGAAATATATGTTGGACTCCCCTTGCATTTCTAACAGCCTCTGCCTTACATTATGTAGTATATAGGAGCATATGACACTTGTGAATTCACGGTGAAGTGTCCCATACAAAATGATCTTGATTCCACTTGTTATTTGCTTTTACTTCTTTGTCTGGTATTAATTCTGTGAAATCTGCTTTATTTTTCATTTGCATTCATTTTGTAAATCTTTGACTGCACTTTGGGTTTGAATATTTTAGATTGCTTTGTTTTAGGTGTGTTCCTTGGGAACCGCACGTACTTGGACCCAGGATGAGAGGCCTCGCCTTGCCTAGTAGGGGAGTGCACGTTCACGTTTGTTTAGTCTTCGTGCCGTATTATTGAAGTGAACATCATTCTGTGCTCTCTGAGCCATTCCTTGCCCTCCTCTAATGGCTTACTGTAAACCGCAGTGTCTTTCCACTTGACTTGCCAGTCACTGTCTCATCCTCAGAGGGAGGGCGTGGCCATACGCACAGCCTGCAAATCCGTTCCCACTTTGCCCGAGGCTCATCAGCAGAGGGCTGATGTTGATAGTGTGAGCGTGAGGCTTGCCTAGCGCAGACCCGCTGGTTCAGCTAGCAGAGGTGCCCGTGGCGTCTTCTCTATTCCGGAGAGCGGTCACGCTTATCATCTGTCTGTGTGCCTGGCACTGTGCTGGGCATTTTGTTAATGCCTGATCTCAGTGAGTACTCACAGTGGCCCGGTGAATATGCAGGCACTGAGAGGTCGCCTAGGGTCACATAACTAGAGAGTGGCAGAGCCAGGACTTGGCCCCCGCCGTCTAGCCGTGAGCCCCAGGCTCTGACACTGCCCTCTCCTGACTCCCCACTCCCACTGTCCAGGTCATTGTTTTCCTCCTCTTCCCTTGCCGTTGCCACATGTGTGTCCTCTGCTATTTATGACTTTTGAGCGGCCTCTGTCAGATGCCGTACAAAGTGGAATGGATTATCTTGAATCCTTCTCGCGGCACTCTCTGTTCTTGGACCTCAAAGCGGTGCTGTCTTGGGCATCCGAGGCTACACCAATACTGTCTCCCCTGCTGATCCCCTGTCCTTTGTAATCAGACCGAGTGTATCAGTCACCTCCTCAGGCCTCTGGCCAGAGGTCCCTCGTGCGTCACCCAGTGACTCTTGTCAGGCCGCAGGACAGGTCCGTCTTTGCGGTGGACACGTGGCCTGTGTCGGCTCTCAGTTTCCAGAGCCGCGGCCCTCCTGGTCCTGATGGCCTCCTGTCAGCTGCCTCTTCTGGAGTTAGGTGACGGAAGGGCCCTGCCCGGGCCCTGGTGCCGCACAGCCCTCCTGCCTCTGCCCCCGAGAGCCCAGGCTCCGTCGCGCTCTGTCCTTCTGGCCTGCGGGCGGCTCCCCTGTCCCTGCAGCCTGTCAGGCTGCATTTCTTGTGCTGTCAGATGACTCCTGACACATATGAGCCAGAGGGAGAGACCGGAAGGCGACACCAACGTGCTTTCTGTTCTCAGGACCGTGGTTCCGTTCAAGAGAAGGAAGCAAGATCCCCTTTGGAGGGTCAGTGGGCTCCTCGCCCTGAGGGCATTCTGGGCCCTAACTGACCATGTTGTCACCGTGGACAGACCCTGCCCACAGCCAGCTCGTGGTTTCAGTGCTGGTCCCTCTTGGAAACCCAATAGAGGCTTGACTTGCTGACTGAAGGAGGAAGAGTTACGTAATTTCTGGAAAGTACGATATAGGAAAAAATGTCTGAAACCGTCTCTTCTTCCCTTGGCAAAGCCCTCACTGTAGGTCTTTCCCTCCAGGCAGGGGGGTGGGGTGGGGGTCATTCTCTGGGAGGGACTTCAGGTCAGTCCCTGACACTTCTGCTGCCTTGTCGCCCCACGGCTGGAGGCCCCTCATGGCACGTGTGGGGTTTGTTTTTGTAACAACCTGTGTGGAAGGTTCCATGGCCCCGGGGTTCCTGGGATTGTCGGGGACCGTTCGCGTGTGCGTCTCTCACTCCCTGCAAAGATACCTGCGCGTAGCAGTCGTTACTGACCTTGTGCGTGCGTGCGTGTGTGTGTGTGTGTGTGTGTGCGCGCGCGTGTGTGTTCCAGCTCCTTTGTGTGCAAATTTTAGGACCACTTGGCTGCACTTTGGCCCACTGTATCTCGTGAAGCATAATTTAAAAAACACCAAGGGAAAAACTTGCTCTATTTTAAAAATAAGACCAGCTCCAGAAGTTTCTTCCCAGTTACTTCAAAGCATAAAAAGAGTGGTGAGAAATAGGTCAGTTATTTGCAGCTTAAATTTGTCTGATAGCAACTCCTTGTTAATACCCAGGTCGGACCGGAGAACAGCTACACCGACGATTTCTAAACAGCTCTGTTGACTTAGAGGGTGTTTGGTTTTCACTACCTATAATTCCCTTCCAGGAAATAGCTACATGAAATTAAGAGTGCAACAGATTTTCAAAGGTTTAGAGCTGATTCCAAAAGTAACCATAGGCGGTCTGGAAAATTGTGATCTCTCAAGGAACAAAACTCAGGCACACTGACAGTTCTGAATTTTGAGAGAACATGTAGACATTCTTGGTAAATTTACGCAGGCCTCTGATATATGAAGGGAATTTCTAGAACCTAAGGAATTCCTTCCAACAAGCAAACCCTCCCATCAATAAAGCAAGGCTTTATTTTCAAATATGGACTCTGAGGTTTAAAAGAAAGGCAAGTTGAACAGACCTAAACTGTGAGGCCTTCAAAAGGAAGGACTTATGCCAATGTCCCAAAGCCCCTGGGACAGCACGGGGAGTGAGGGGCTCACACTCTGAGCCTGCGGGCGGCCTGTGCCAGCCCTCTGCCAGCCCCCTGCTACATGGTGTGTTCGCAGTGCCCGCCCTTGAGTGATGGGTGGTGGTGGGTGAGGCAGATGCCCTTTCTGCTCTGGTGCGGCCCACAGCCCACCCCTGACCGGAAACAGTGACCAAGAACCTGAAGGTGAGCTGAGCACCATGAAGGGAAAGGCGAAGGAGCAGACGGAGGAGCCCCAGCGCAGTGCGGGGACCGGGGAGGGCTTTCCGGGAGGGGAGCCCTAAAGAACGAATAAGTTCAGCGAAGGGGTGAGAGGCGAGCGTGCCTGCCGCCGACCCCAGCTCGTGCAGGAGCCCGGGGGTGGGGAAAACGTGTTTGTTGGAAAAACCGGCTGGCGAGTAGAGAACGAGGTGGAGGGTGTTGTGAGAAGCAGCTGGAGTGGAAGGGAAGGGTGAGTTGGCCCGGGGCCCGGACACTGCGAGTGGGAGCGCTCAGGCCCCGAGCCCCCCGAGGGCAGGAGGGAGTCACGGAGGGCTTTACGCAGTGCTCTGGCCAGATTGGATTGGCTCTGAACACACGTTGCCTTGCCTACAGCACGTGAGTAGCTTTGAGGAGGGGAGACCAGGTAGGGGACCATGCAGAAGCCCATGGTGCATCACTGTATTTCAGAAATTGCTAGTGGGGGAGAGAAAGCCTTTTAAAAACAGTTCCTTTTAGAGCAGAGCCTTGGAAAGAATAAGACAGTTGTCAATGAGCAGCCCCTCACACCTGATGGAGCCCCGCGGCATCTCCCTGTGCTTTGACCTTGAGAATCAGTATGTGCATTTGAGCTGAGGGCCCTGCACAGCACAGATGAAAGGGCCAGCGCCGAGCTCTCTCAAATCACCCACAGAAGGCAGGCGGGATCGGGCTGACTGATGCCACCAGCTCTTCTTCGTCCTAGAACATGGATCAGAGTGGCCACCACCGCCCCAGGACCAAGTCCGCCAGCTCCCAGTTCAGGGCAACCACGTTGTTATCCGGCTGTCCCCAGGTTCGCCAGCATTAAGGGTAATCCTTTCCTTTAATGCCCAACTGAAAACTTTCCACTCCATATGCAGGAAATCCAGCCTTTTTTGTTTTCAGCTCCCCACCCCACGTGTTTCCAAGGATCCCCAAGGAATACTCACTTGTTCCACAGATCCGTCCTGGTTTGCTGCGCGGTGCCCCAGCTGGCCACCTGGGCCGAAGCCCTGACCCCTCCCCCCAGCATCTCTGCCTTTCCTACCCCGTCCCCGCAGCCAGGCTCCTCTTCCTCCCCTAGGGAAGCACAGTTTAGGACGGACTGGGGAGGCCAGCACCACAAAGAAAAGCTTGACCTGGCATTCTTCGGTGCCTGCTCCTGGAGTGCCTGGGGCATGCCCTTTCTCCTCCTGGACAGCCGCATGCGGCCCCGCCGACCTGTTGCCCTCCCTGTCCTAGCCGTGGAAAGCCTTTGATCAAGTTTCCCCTTCCTCAGACTGAGCTATCCACGCCCTCTGGGGCCCAGCGAGCAGGGAGAAGCCGCCCTCTGACCGATCTCCAACATGCTGCTTAGTCAACAGAATAATTACAAAGGTAACTCCATCCCAAGCGAAGGGAACTTTCCCGTTATTTTGTAGAGGGGTCAGCTGCACATTGTCTTAAATCTCTCACTTCTAGAAGAGATTTCTGCCTTTACTTTTGGCAGTCTGCAAATCTGTTACCTTAAACTTCACATTTCTCTGGGACTTCACAGTGGGGTTCCATTTTTTAAAAAGCCAGTGGATGTTATTAAAACCCCCATTTTGTGAGTGAGGAAAGCCACAGTTTGACTTATGACTTAGCCAGCATCATATGCCAGGCAGAGACCGAGTACGACTCAAGGTCGCATGCTCTGACTGGGGTCCCACCCAGCCCGGACTCGCGCACCCTCTGTCTGATGCCTCTGACTCCGTGGAGAGAAGCAGTGCGGGAGGAAAACACTCTGCTGCCCAGAGCTAAGCACCTTGTCACCTTTGTCCCTTCTGGGGCACAGGGAAGACTCACAGCATTTCTCTGTGTCAAGAAGTTTTGTCTGATCCCCAGAAGGAGGTAAGAGCAGAGCCCGTTTTGTGCAAGAGAAGGTGCGTTTTCACAACAGAAACCCACGTGCTCATCAGGACGCTGTTCTGCTTGGACCTTTGGCCTCTGGATTTCTGATCCGAAGCTCATGGTCGTCGTCATGACCCCTGGCAAGGCACTGAGCACTTTCCTTTATGAGCATGATCTCACTTCATCCTCCTGACGTGACGCTCCTTCCTCTGAGGGAGGCACTATTTTTAACTTATTTCACAGCTGCAGAAGCCAAACAGGACTCATTTGACAGGTCTCACCACTTAGGGGTGCCACTCTGTAGCGGTGAGACCGGCACCCACGCCACCTCTGACCCAGTGCCCAACCGTGAGCCTCAGAAAATGCCGTATTTCCCTGTAAAAGGTCTTTATCCTCTGGGGAAACTTGGACAGTGGACTGGGAAAGAATGTCTCTGGGGACCCTCCTGTGTGTAGCGGGGGCTTGAGGTGGGGGACCAAGGGCCCCCTGGGCCAGCTGGCCCTGAGGAGGACAAAGGTGGGAGTGGAGGACGGGCTTCCAGTCCCTCCTCAGGACTCACCTGGCAGCATGGGTGTCCTCCTTGCCCTGGTTTGGAGGCGGAGAGTTAAGACCGTTGGCATGGAGAATCTGGAAGATTCTGAGTGGTTGGTAGTTTGTAAGATGGGCCCAGTGCTCCCTGCCCCCCGTGTTCCTGTCCTTGTGCAGTCCCTTCCCCTTGAGCATAGGCAGAACACACTGGCTTGCTCCTGACAAATAGAACACGATGGAAGTACTGGCACATCCATTCTGAGATCAGATTATTCAGGAACTAAGCCTCCTCTGTGGGAGGCTTGTTCTCTCTTCCTGGCTCTTGGATTCCGAGGGATCCAGCTGTACTTGGCAGTCGTCTGGCCAGGCCCCTGTGGCAAGGGATTGAGGCCCGCCGGCCACCACGTGAGGGAGTTTAGAAGCAGAGGCCATCTCGGTGGAGCTTTCAGATGAGACCACCGCCTCCGCCCATGGCTCGAGATTCCTTGAGCCAGAGGCATCCACTTGAGATACACTCAAGTTCCTGACACACAGAAACTGCAAAGTAATACGTAAGTAAGCTGCTGTGTTTTGGGATACTCTGTCATGCAGCAGCAAAGAACTAGCACATCGCCCAGACTTGATCACGACCCCACATTTATTACTTTATTGCCTTAGCTGTAAAGCTGAGCCAACAATAGACCGTAAGATCGAGCTCCAGGGCAGCGGGAGGCGCTAGGTCTCTCTCAGAAGCTAATTTTCCAGGGAGGAAATCCTAGAGGACAAGAGGGGGTGGCTGCCACTTTAAGAAGTAATGAATTCTTACAGCTCTGTAAGGAAGAGGGTGCCTGAAAAGGGCCTCGGAAGTCCCCCTCAGAAGGGCTGTGGTTCCTTAATCAGGTGTATGTTGGGCTTTAGAGGGTCACGTGTCCAGGCCTTCAGAGGTCCACGGATGCCTGCCTTCAGGAAGCCGGAAGATCTCCATTCTGTGTGCCCCCCAGAAAGCTGGGCTCCGGGGCGAGTTCACTGCCCACTCATTCTCTTAAAAACCTTCCAGATTACAAAGGTAACACACCGTTTGTTGTAAAACTCCTAAAATGAACACTAAAAAGAAGTCTGTGAAGTAAGAAGCGAAAATCCCCGTCTTGCTCGCCTACTTTCCAGAAGCAGCCACAGTGAACAGTTGGTGTGCATCCATCCAGACGCTTTCCCCTCCACACACTAGTGTGTGTGCACGTAGGGTGGGGGAGGGCAGCGGATGCCAAGAGTACTGTGCTTTTAACCAGAACGGGTATATTTTACGCATTTAGTGTGGCGCCGGGGCAGGCTCTCGGAGGTTTGCTGAGCAGCGCCTGGCCGCCGTGTGCTTGCTGGTGAGCTCCGTCCTCTCCCTTCGACGGAAGGTGCGGCGTGGTTTTCCTCCCTTGCAGGGTATTTCTGGAACCTGAGTGCCAGGAGAGGGATCGCTGGACAAACTATGTGCGACTTTATCTCCAGTAGCTACTGTGGGAACGCCCTGGAAAGGTGGCGGTTACACCGTCGGCCCCACTCTCGCCGCCACGAGGTCCTACCCACCCCTTCTTATTTTTGAGAAAATGGCAGGTAAAAGATGGCCTCTTGGTTTTTGTTGTTTTAATTTTTTAAATTTATTTATTTATTTTTGAGAGAGATAGAGTGTGAGCAGGGGAGGGGCAGAGAGAGAGGGAGACACAGAATCTGAAGCTGACTTCAGGCTCCCAGCTGTGAGCACAGATTGTGAGGTCATGACCTGAGTTGAAGTCGAACATTCAACCCACTGAGCCGCGCAGGCGGCGCTGGCATCTTGGTTTAATTCACATTTCTCTACCTACCAGTCCTTTGTGCTCTTGGCAGAGAAGCTGCCTTCTTCCTTCAAACGCATGCTCCCCGAGCTCTCTCCTGGGCCCGGGGCGAGGCGGCCAGGCCTTCGGGCCTCCCACCCAACGGCTCAGCTGCTCTCTGCTCCTGCCTCTGCGTCCTGAACATCTAAGTCTGTGTCCCCAGCACAGCCCCGCATTGCCCTGATCAGTGAGGAAAGACTGACTGGCCGTTGGGTCCCCACGGAGAGGAGGCTGACGGAAGTCCGTGGCCGTGCACTTGCCTGGAGCTTGGTCAGCATTCTGGGCTCCAAGGAGGCTTTGCGCTGCTTCGTATTCTTTCCCTTTTTGAGATGACTGGGGTGTTGGCCTGTCATCACATGGCTCCAGAGGGAGTTCTGAGCCCCTGCCCTTTACATTAGCTCCCCTTCCAGGCTCTGGGCCACTGCCCTCTCTCTAAGGGTCAGGGCAAATGTGACCTGGCCACCCTGCCGGAGGGGCTCTCCGTTTCTCTTAGGAGAGGCCGCTCAGCTTCAGAAGGGTGCCCACGCTGAAACCCCTTGGCCGGCCCACAGAGCCAGGTTTACCATGAGCAGGGGTGAGCAGGCATGGGACAGCCGGATGGCCCGCCTACCTGGGAGGTGTCACATGTGGACGTGCTTCGGGAAGGCCGCACAGATGGAGGGATTATCCGTGTCTGGGTTCTCATGCATGGGCCGAATTGACCCAGGCTGCCCCACATCAGGGGAGACGGGGGTACCCGAATGTCTTGGTGTGATGGTTGGTACTAAGGCCTTGTGTCCACAATGGCAGAATCCCAGATGGTCCTGGGTCCGGCTGGGCTCCGGATCTGAGAGAGACGAAGTAAGGAAGCCCCAGGCCTGAAGGCCTGGAGATGGGAGATGAGCCACTGTAATGGGGGCCCCGCTACCAGAGGGTGTGGCCGGGGCTTGGACCAGGTAGAATTGTGCGCTGGTGCTGCCAGAGGTTGGGGCTGAGTCCATCGGTTGGAGGACAAGCGGAAGCAAGAAGGGCAGGCCTGGCCTTTAGCCCTGGCAGAGTGCCAGAAGCCCCAAGAAGCTGTGCCCACTGCTCTGAGATAAATCGGGCAGAGGGCTCTGGCCTGGCTTCCTGACATCTGGGACCTGCTGTCTGTCCAGTTACTTCCGCATGGACAGGCTGGCTGGGGAGCTCATATAACCGCTACCATGGGCAGGAGGCCGCCGGGATTCTCAGATGTGTAGGGGTGATGACAGGGTGAGAGAGGGGCTTTGGTTGTTCCATTTTGCCCTCGTGGACAGTGACCTAATGCTGCAGAAGCGGGAGCGCAAATCCGGAGAGGCTCAGGCTGCGTGCTGTTGGGCACGTCCCTCACATCTCGCAGAGCCTTGACTTCTGTCAGATCGAAGGGAGGGCAATCAGAAGATCCACCTCACAGGTCTGTTACGAGATTTATTTATTTACTTTTTAAAGTTTATTTATTTACTTATTTTGAGATGGGAGGGTGGGGAGAGGGAGAGAGGGAATCCCAATGCGGGGCTTGAACCCACGAAAACATGAGATCATTCCCTGAGTGGAAATCAAGAGTTGAATGCTTAATCGACTGAGCCACCTGGGCGCCCCCTGTTATGAAATTTAAAGAGACACACTTGGTGCCTGGTACACAGAAAGCACCCCGGAGATGGCAGATGGCGTGAGTGTAACCCAGAGCAAAACCCTGCAGGAAGCCTCCAGCAGAGGGGACCTCCCCGCCCCCTGTATCCACAGAGATGATTGAGGAACTCAGCAAATCCAGCCAGGAGGCGCAGGAAGAGCCCCATCTGGGCACAGCCAGGTGTCACGTTTCGTGACCCAGCAGGGCCTGGAAGGGTTGGGTATGCTTTGTGGGTTAGAGCAGGAGTGGGCAGGGGGAGGGACGGAGGAGCAGGCACCATCTAATGGCTATCGGGACAGGATCCACCTAGCTGGCAAAATACAGCTTCTGGAGAGGAGGGGAATTAGCAGCAGCCAAGGTACAGTGTGGACACCTTTTTGGATGTAGATCCAGGCTGAGACCCCGCCTTCTCTGGGGACCTGGGAGCCCTCCCCAGCTGCCCCCACAGCACTGAACTCCAGCTGCAGTGTTCATTGCAGCCAGAGCTGATAGGACGGAGGTGGACACCCGGCCCCAGCGGGCCTGGCGTCTGCACTGGAAGGGAGGGTGCTTGTAAGTCTTTGCTGGCACCGAGACCGGGAGGACATGTGAGCTCAGGAATTCCGTGCCGGGAAAAGCAGATGGCCGCACAATGAGAAACAGAGAGACCTGCGAGCAAGGGGAAAGGAAAAGGAGGGGGCGAGGCTGGGAAAGCTGCTGCCTTGCCTCTTGAAGGCTTTCCAGGCCGTTTCTGGTTCCTGGCCCTCGAGAGGCCCAGCTGCGTCCCTGCTCATGGACTCCGGGAGATACCTCGTGTCCTTATGTAACCAGCTTATTAAATGAGCTGGACTCAGTCAGGTGTAAGAAGAAACCAACTTAATTTTTTCCCCAGTGCCCTTTCCAACCTACTCTGTGGACTAGTTTTTTTTCCAGTCGACGCTGGAGACTTAGCAAGCCCCTTCGTCCCTTCATCTTTCTGCCGTTTGACACGAAGAAGCCGAGTGTCCTAACCATCCGGTCACCACACGCAGTGCGGTACAGTGATCAGAGGCCTGGACTCTGAATGCCTGGACCAGACTCGGAGGCCCGGGGTGGGGGAGGGCCCACGCTCAGCACCGTCACTGGCCCCATAGCCCTCCTGTGTCCCGCTCGCTCACTGAGCTGTGTGAGCCTTGGGGTTGGAACAGGGGAGAGGGGAAAAGCGAGGGGTCAGGGCCCATCTTACGTGGCCGGTTCAGTCGTGATTCAGAGCCTGCGCCCCGTGGGCGTGCCAGGTACCCAAGCACCCATGCTCTTTACCCCCCGTTGCTGCCGCTACCGCTGCTGGTGCTGCTGCAGAATTTCCCGCCTGGGCACCTCTGATTCAGCTGCCACGACCTGTGGGAGGTCTTTTCCACCTAAACTCTTAGGGTTCCTTCCTTGGCTCCTGGGCCTCCTGCACCGTCCTCCAGCCCACCCTCCTGGCTGCCCTCTGGTTCCTAGGAAACTATATCCTTGCCTCCCCTGCACCCCCTGACGGGCTTAGGGCTTACCATTTGCTCCAGCATGGTCTCATTTCTCTCTGCCGCAGACCCGGACACCTGAGACCTGAGTCTGGTGGTGGTGCTCACGCTCACCCATGCCAGACCTTTGGAATGGTCCCTCAGAGTCCCTCCCACCACCCTCCTTGTGGTGCCGGCGGCCAGGGAGCATATTCCAAGGACGGCTCATTCCCCCCGCCCCAGGATGTGTTTCCTGCATTTCTCATACGGGCTGCAGATGGGCAATCCACAACTTTGTAGAGTCCTTTCGGAGTCACCCCTTAAAGCGACGGTTCTATACCTGGCTCTAGGGTGTGGGACGCTCGGCCCTTAGCCTCTGGAGTCTCATAGAACCAAGGCAGAAAGAGTTCCTTTTTAACATTTTGTTACACTCGAAACGTCCCCTTTGTGTTTAATCCAGTTGCCTGGCTGTGTCTTACTATAACCCAGAGTCTTTGCAAGCCTGCATGTAACAGATGAGGTGGTCCCGGGAGATCACAGAGGACCCCGGCAGCTCCCGAAGACCATCGTAGATTATGAGCATCCTAGACTCCCAATGCTGTTGTTTTCGGTAGTCCAAAGGGTTCCCTTTCAGTCTTGCTCAGATTGGTGAGATTTTGTAAGATTTCAGGGAGGGGATCCTGCTCAGTGTCACCTGCTTGGAGAACATCACTGTCTTCCTGCCACACAAGCCCAGCAGGTCGATGCCCCCCAGCGACCAAGGTATCGGCCCAAACTGGAATGTGGAGGTTTGGCTTGGGGTAGGAGACGGTCTGGGTCTGCACGTACACTCACCACGGACCTTAGTGACGGTAGGGCTCCTACGGCTGCAGGCCTTAAAAGGCCACTGGCTGGGATGGGGGAGGACGGGCAGGTGCTGGTCTGAGTTGGGCAGGCCTCAGGGGCCTGGCTGTGTTTGCTGGCCTGGGGAGCCACACACCAGGCACCAAGGCACCGTGCACTTGAGTACAGCTCTTCTGACCCCCCACCCTCATTCTGTTCTTCAGTGCTGTTGGCCAACCCCCCATCTTACACCAAGGAGAGCGAGTTCCACATGTCAGATGGGTTTATTCCTTCCTCACCTTCCATATAGCCCGGGTGTGGTTTGACTCAGGTTTGGGTTTGGGGTTGGGGTTGGGAGAAACAGCTGGTGTCTCGGCCTCCTTTGTTTGGCCAAGTTCCTAGCTAGTCTAGGAAAAGGGTTGCTCCACATTGTCCAGCATGGCTTTCCGGAACTCTTTGCTTTGGGGTTTGGACCCAAGAGGAGTGACCAGTAAGGCTGGGTGGACCCTGTTTTCCTTTACCATCAATCCCTCCATCCTGGCCACACCACTCCAGGTGTGTGGGGGGGCCTGGGCCACGGTTGAGATATTCTCACCAGATACACCAAATAGGGTACAGCAACTATGACCTCAGCAGCTGACTAGACGTTTGGGAGAAGGGAGTGAGAACTCTTCCTTGGTGGCTGACATCCAGCACCTTCTGCCTTAACTGCTGCAGGGGCATCTGCAGGGCAGATGTGCGCAGTCTGACTATGCGCCTCATTTCCTGCAGTCTGACTGTGCGCCTCATTTCCTCCTCTCCTGTGAAGTGAGAACAATCCCTTCTTCACAATGGCTGCTGCGAGCATTACGTAAGAAAACGGAAGTCCGGTTCCAAGCACATCAGTAGGCTGTAGTAAACATCTGTCTCTGCCCAGCGACATCTCTGCTAGAAACAGCTCTCATGGGGCAGTGCTGCTTGGTCATTGAGAAGAGGAACTGCTGGGTCCAAAGGTATAAGCATTTAAAAATTTGCGACGCATATGTATATCCATATTTGATGCGTCGCTGCATACGATGGACATTGCTAAGCTGCCCTTGAAACATGTTGAATCAATTTATTCTTCCGTCCAAGTGCATAAAGTACGTATTTCTCCATTCCCTTATCAGCGTGGAGATTTTTTTCGTCTTTACCACTCTGATAGGCACCTCGTGATGCTTTGTGCTCTATTTAGTGTCCCTCTGGTTATCCCTGAGGTTGGCAGCTTTTCTTCCTTTTTGGCCGCTTGTATTCTAATGTGTTCATGTGTCTCACGAAGTTTTCTGTCCTAGTGTTTGTATTTTTCTTCTTGATTTGAGAGAGTTCTTGATATAGCATGACTGTTGATCCTATATTTTTCTCATTTGATATTTGCCTTCAATCTTGGTCATCTGTTATTTTTCAGAGGGAGGAAAATTTGGGGTTTTCTTTAGTCCTATCCCTTAGTCTTCTCCTCCTTGGCTTTGGGGTTTCCTGCCATGCCTTAGAGATGACTCCCCAGCCCACGGTTCTGTTTTTCCGGCAGCTAGTGTGGACGTCAGATTGGAACGAGGGAGATGGAGGCAGCGGGCTCCTGGTCCAGTGGGAAGCCTGTCGTAGTTGAAGGGAGAGGAGACATGAAGACAGGGAAACGTGCTTGCTTGAGGACGGATTGGCGCTGGTGACGTGGGGGAGAAGTCTTTGTTGACCTGAGTAATTGGTAAACGGTGCCTTTTGGTGAAATGGGCCCAGATCTGGGGGAAGGTGTTTCAGGGGTTGATTGCACTGTCAGAGGTGCTTCTGGGACATTCAGTGAAGGCATCCGGGACATGGCTATGAGGAGGTGAAGCCCCAGAGAGCCTTCGTGGCCTGTCTTGGGCCTTCCGATGGTGTAAGTGAAAACCAAAGATAAGGAGCGTGTGATTTACACGATTTTGGTGTGTGTCCCTGTGCAGAATCTGTTCCTGGTCTTACTCAAAGAGACTCTGATAGAAGGGGCCCCAGGAAGGCATTCTAAACCAATAACATGGTGTAGATATGTCCAAATAGCACTGATGGCTTTTATTGCATATTTGTGTCATTACAAGGATAATCTGGGAATATATTAAAAAAAAAACCCTCCCTTTTATATACATAAAACATGCTACATGGTACACTTTGTGGGAATGCTGAGGTAATAGGCACACACCCAGACGTGGACAGTACCAAACGGTCCAGCATCTCGCACACCCCCATTCACACGCCCACCGGGGACGGTCTCACCTTCCTGACTCATCTCTTGCCTCCCTGCTTGGCAAGAGTCCCGGTAGTACTGAGTCTGACACGTCGTGGCCAACGGGACTCAGAAAGCCACGACGCTGCGATGCACCAGCCAAGGGGTCCGGTGGCTCCCGGTTATTCAGGAGCTCACGGGAGGTGGCCAGTTGTCATTGTTGTGGCACCTGTACTCCAGAGAAGTGTAGTTTGGGGACGAGATGCGGACTCTAGTCGGCCTGAGAGCACGGGACCTTTGGTCTGTAGCCATTCGGGGGCCCCAGTGACCGGGGGATGACTTCTCTTCAGTTGAGTATCTCCTGGGCAAGGTAGGTTATTATTTCTGTGACGGTTAAAATGACACGTAGGCTAAGGTGTGAACGGAACTTACAAAACTGCGAGTACATGGTCTATGTGGCCGGGAGTTAGCTTTGGGGCCTGGCCTTCCCTTTCCTGACCAGAAACCTGGAGCCCAAACTGTCTCCTCCTCAGAGGTTTGCCTGGAAAGAAAGGATGATACGACAGAAAAGGACAGGAGCAGGTATGAAGGGTAGAGAAGAGTGGAGAAGGTTCCTGGAACCGTAGTGAGTGGCCAGCAATGGGAACAGAAGGTCCTTCCTGAATGGTGTTGGATGAACGAGTGGAGGGATGGCTAGATGGCTGGATGGAGAAAAAGTCCTGAGAATGGGGGAAAGTATAGAAATGGAGAGGGAAGGGGATTTTGAAATTTGATCAGGTGCCCAAAGGGGTTCTTTAGTGAGGAAGAAGGGAACCCCTATGTGAGTGAGCAGCGTGTAGACACTCCTGGAAGAATCCAGGCCCATGGGCACCAGGGATTCTTCTTTGAGTTAGAGCTACACAGTCTGGAATCTGCTCTTAGACTCAAGTAACACAACGCGAGTGCAGCGCTTTGTTCTGAAGGGCCATGCTGTCGGTAACAACTTCAGCATCTGAGACTTGGATGTCTGTGCATTTAGGTCTATAGCCAAACCGGTGTATGTGTCTAGATACAGTACACGCGGTATATATCTAAATGCAAGTGTACGTGGCCACACATCTGTGCATAAGCTCGGCTCACGCATGTGTATGTTATGAAGGTATTTTGCAGTTGGGTTTTTACTGTAGGGGTTTAACATACTTAAAGAAGGACTTGTTTGTAGTCCTGTCCTGTGTGGAAACATGAGGGGCTGTCGGATGCGAAGAAAAGCAGTAGGGACAGAGAATACTGGATCGATTCCATTCCATCATCGGCCGCGGTGACTTGGGGAAACAGAATCTGGCGGCCCCGTCCTCCCGGCCCCAAGGTGAACTGGCGGGGCGTTGTCCCTGGTGCCGGGGCCAGCACGGCCGGGGCAGGCTCCTGGCGATGGCCGTGAGAGGTCAGGAGGGGAGCTGGCTTAGTGGAAGGTGTTGGGGTTGGGCCGGATCATCATCACCACTTTCTTGAGCGAGTAGGAACCTCCTCGGAACTCAGCCCAGTAGACTCCGTCCTGGTAGCGGCTCCGGTAATGGCCCCCGCGGTACCAGACCCCGTTGAGGTTGGAGTGGGCGCAGGCGTTGTACCACCAGCCTCCCTTCTGGTAGTGGGCACAGTTTCCTGCAGGAGACAAGGGGGGGGGTCACAGGGAGGAGGCGGTTTTATCCATGGCTGCCGTTTGTTCGGGGGCTTTAGCAGGGCCCTCCGGGAAGGAGGAGGAGGGGGCATTTGGGGCAAGAATGCTTGAGAGGTGGGCCAGGCTTCGGATTTGCTCCAGCCTCTAAGGCTCGACCTTGTGACCAGCAAACTCGCCAAGCCACCGAATTGTCGTTGTGGAATGGGGGTAAGCATGGTGCGCTCCCGCCCAGGACTGTGTGGGGACCGGACGAGGGCACACCGTTCCGCAGTCAGCCCAGGGCGCCCAGGGCTTGTGCAGAGGCCGCGCCCGGGGAGGCTCAAATGGGAAGCAGAACCGACCTGGGGTGGGCCGGGGAACGGCCAAAGTGTTGGGAGGAATTTTCTAAGAGTTGCAACTGTTGGATGAAGACTTTTATAGAATGACAAAGGAAGTGTTTAAGATGAAATGCTCCTCTCCCTCCCAGCCTGTATTCCAGCCAAGTATTTTTTTTGTGATTTCACAAAAGAGAGATATTTTCATAAAACTTCTGGCACTGTCATCTCATGCTGGATTTTGCTGCCAAGGACAAGCAGTTCGGAACAACGGTGAACGTGTGGGCAAGGTGCAGGCGGGCGTGCAGGGGCAGTGGCCTTCTCCGGGAGGAGGAGGAAGAGGAGCCACGAGCGGCCTGGGCTGCTCTTAGTTAAAAGAGGGGGTCCGCAGGTTCCCGAGCAGGCCTGAGAAGGGGACCCCCACCTCAGAGGAAGGGCCGCTTCAGTCAGGTTTGTGGTTGGGGCCCAGTGGGGCCGCTGGCCCTGCTCCTGCTGAGGCCTTGGGGTGAGGCAGGGAGGCTGCAGGCCAGCTGAGGCCGGAACCCCGGGGGGAGAGTCTGCTCAGGCACCCACAGCGCCTGCAGCCCCGCCCGGCGTTTCCCTTGGGCTCGTTTAGGCTGTCACTCGAGGCTAGGGACCAAAGGGCAGTGCTTGGGTTTGGAGAGCAGAGAGAGCCCTTGGCATGCTGTAGCCAGCCTCCCGTGTGAGCTGAGGCCCCTCCTCCGCTTGTCATGCATGTCTCTGGGGACAGGGAGGTCACTGCCTTGCCACCCGCTGAGGGTGCTGTTGGACAGGCCTGACGATTGGGGCCAGAGAACAGTCTTCTCCCTGCATCCACGATGGCCTTTGAGGGGGGCCGTTGCAGTCCCAGTGTGCCCAGAATCTGACTGGCCCCGAGGGTCCTCTTCCTGCCCTGCTCTTCTGGAAGCCGCCGTAACCCTGGCCTAAGAAGGCATAGTGTCTCATCACGGGCCCCTTCCGTGCCAGTCAGCAGGTGGAGGTGACGGCATGCCCCCCAGCGTTGTGAGACCAGCCTGCGGGAGTGTGGCTGCTGGGGGGCCCTGGAGCGAGGGGCTCCCTCCTCAGCATGGAGGGACAGAGCTTGCCTGGGAAATGCAGGTGGTTTCTGGGACCTTCAGGAGGAGGGAAGTGGCCTACAGACCAGGGCACAGGGAGGTGGCCAGGTCTGCCTGAGGAGGACAGACAGAGGTAGGGTTGGCGCCTCAGACAGGGGCAGCGCCTTGCTGGCTTTGCCAGGCAGCTGGGGCCCAGAGGCCTGCAGCTCAGGAAACGGGGTGTGGGGCCTGGAGAGGCTTAATCGTTTGTGTGCCTCTTACAATATACTGTTTTTTCCCTCTTTTTTTTTTTTTTTTTTTTTTTAATTTAACGAAGTCTTCCTAGTAAAGACCTGGCTTTGAGGCACGTGGCCCTGGACAAATCACTTTCACTTCATGTCTCCTACCTGGTTTCCCCCAGCAGCTCCCTTGCTGCGCTGTGTTAACAGTACATGCCAGCAATAGGAGCCACAAAGACCGCCCGCTTGGACTGAGCCCTCGCTGCCAAGTCTGAGACAAAGCACTCGAGGTTCATTCTCTCTGACCTTCTCACCACCCTGCAAGGCAGGCATTGTCCTCATTTCCAGGTGTGGAAACGAGGCCCAGAGAGATTAGTAAGCAGCATGCCCAAGGACACGTGACTGGCAGGAGGTGGGGCCAGCGTTATCACCAGGCGTGTGGCCCAAAGTCCATGGAGACGTGTGGCCCGAACAGCTGGGGCCTCAGGCCGAGAGGTGACGGGAGGGCTTGGCCGAGTGGCCCACAAATCTGTAATTCGTATCCCTCTTTACCTCTCCCTCTTTGTAAATGCCACTCTGACCCAACTTTGTGAAGGGGGCCTGTGGGCAGCGGGCAGAGGAACGGGTTTTCAGGGAGTAGGAACAGGGCCGGGCTGCTGGGCCCTGGGACCTTCCTGTTCCCGGGCTCTGCCTCAGAAGCTCTGGCGTTGACTGAGCCCTTTGCCCTGGCCTGCAGCTGGGTTTGAGCGTGCGGGTCCTACCTGTGTAGACGTCATGGTCTCTGTCCAGGGTGGTGAACTGCTTGCCGTTATGCCACGTGAAGGAGTCTCCAGCGTTGCCGTTGTAGCGGCCCAGCCTCAGCTTGTAATACTCGCTCTCGGGCTCTAGGCGGAAGCTGGCGTATTCCGCGAAGACTTTGCGGCCAGACCAGTCCTCCATGGTCACCAGCAGTTTGTAGTTGCCTTGGTTCGTCAGCCAGTAGATGTTCTCCAGGCCCAGCCAGTACTCGCCATCGATGTTCCCAAACCCTTGCTGGGGAAACGGAGGAGAGCTAGTGAGGAACACACAGTGTCCTCGGCCAGCAGGGCCCCACTGTTGGATGCTCAGCCCCGGACAGAGGAGATCATAAATGCCCAGAGCATAAGGCAGGTCTGGGTTCAAGTCCCCACTTCCGCACTTGGCGGTGACTTGATGAGTCTCTTTTCCTGTGTGAGCCTCAATCACGCACCATTCAGGACTACGGAAGGAGTGCCTACTGTGTGCTCGGTGTCGTGTGAACACGGGGGACACTGTGTTGCCTTTCCTACAGGGTCGCTGAAGGAACACACCTACTGTGCTAAACCGAGAGCCTAACACACAGTAGGCATGCAGCCGAGTTCCTTGGACAAAGCCTTACCTTCTCTGAGCTTCACTGTCCCTCTCTGGGAAGGAGCTGTGTGGGAGGGTCTCCTGTAAACTCTAAGGTGCCAGACAGGTCTGAGCTGTGACAGACACATGCTCCATCTGCCTGGGCTCCCTTCTAGGTCTGAAATCAGTGGTTTTAGTATTGTTTTTAAATTGAGTTTAAGGAGTCATTAGCTAGATAGTGGCCTCTCAAAGTCTTAGAAATAGATCGGCTCATTAATGATAATAATTGTTAATATTTAGTGAGCCTTACAGTGTATTGGCACTGTTCTCAGGACTTTACGTAGGTTACGTTATTTTTTTTATTGTTTTTTTTAATTTATTTTTGAGAGACAGAGAGAGCGCGAGCAGGGAGGGTCAGAGAGAGGGAAATACAGAATCTGAAGCAGGCTCCAGGCTCTGGGCTAGCTGTCAGCACAGAGCCCGACGCGGGGCGCGAACTAGGTTACGTTATTAACCCTTGTGCTAGGTACAGCTCTGAGAGCTCGGTGCTGTTATTATCCTTGCTAGTAATGGGGAACCGAGGCCCAGGGTGAGAGAGAGCCTGAGGGTGAGCCAGGATTTGAACTAGGCACCCAGTCTTAATGACTGTGTTCTCCTGCCCCTGGGAAAAAGAATATGGGCAGGAGGAAGGCGCGAAGGAGCGAGACTTCCGAAGGCAGAGGAGAGAAAGAAAGCAAAGACACAGGCTGGGCGGCAGGTGGGTTGGGAGCAACAAGAACAGGCAGGAGCTGTGCAAAGCCACGCACAGGCATCGTGGCCTGGGTCGTTCGTAAGCTTTGGTGTCAGAGGCCTAGGGTCACTGCTCTGTGCAGCCCTGGGCAAGTTATTTCACCTTTTCATCTGTAAACTGGGTCCACACCCGTGGCTTCCACCTGGGCCTGGTGGGAGATTAAAGCAGGTAATGGATGGAAGCCCTCGGCGTGGTGCCACGCCTGGCACGTGGCGGTGGCATTTGGTGAGCTAAGCTACTTTGCCATCCTTAGCACCACCCCTGTCACCTGGCAGATGTATGGCTGAGCCCAGTGGCCTGTCCTACCACCCGGATGAGCAGTCAGCTTCCTGGGAATTAGGGCCTAGTATTCCCGTGTTTGCCTGTGGCAGGCCCTTGGGACCTGTCCCTTCTGGGCTTCAAGACCAGGTCTTCCCCCCTGGAAGCCCCAGCTGGGAGTAGGATGCTCCCCATACCCAGGCTCGGATAAGGCCCCCTCCCCCCCCCCCACCGCCAGCAATTCTAAATTCCCACCGTGTCCATGGCCTTTTGTGGTCTGTACCTAACTCGTCTCATGTAGCAGTCGCTGGCGGCAGGCAGGGCAGGGGCTGCTGGTTCTCGCCATCCCTGGTGGGTTTGCAAAACTGACCTCGTCAGTGTCTTCTTCACTTCAGGTGTTAATAGCACGGGGCCACCAAGGCCTTGACAGGTCAGCCTGCACCTTCCTTCCACGTGCACCTTCCCTGCACCTCCCTGGTCGGTCAGGACTCTTGGGGTGGCCCAGTGGCTTTGGGGGCAGCCCAGACAGGGCCCGGGGCTCTCACCTTGTACGTCTCCCAGTTCCTGAAGAAGTTGACAGAGCCGTCCAGGCGTCTCTGGATGACAGTCCAGCCCCCAGGGTCGTGTCTCTGGTCACACCACACCTGCATGAGGCGGTTGGTGTTCTCCGGCTTCACCAGGTAGATGGAGCTGGTGTCGTGGCCATCCTCCAAGGCCTGCAGACAGTCTCTCCATGGGCCTGGGGACACAGATGTGTGCATGTCACAGACCTCCCCGTTGCCTGGCCATGGGGGTCACGTTTTCACATGCCTCTCACACCAGGCTGCACCCCAAAGCAAGCACAGCCTCAGGCAGGGCTCCAGCTGGGAGCCACAGGCCAGTTGTGAGAGGGGACTGGCTTTAGTCTTGTAAGTTCAAGAAATAATAGGATATAAAGGCAAGAGCCTGGGGCCAGGGGTCAGGGTGCCTGGGTTCCCAGCCCACTTTTAGCTCCTTCACAGCGTGGTTTGGGCAAGCTTCCCTACCTCTGCGAACCCTCAGTTTCCCTGGCTGGTAGAAGGGAGATCATATTTACCTCACTCGAGGTTGTGAGGATTGCTGAGACCCTTTGTGTAGCGTTCCTGGAATGCGTTACCTTTTAGCTGGTTATATTGTGGAAAGGGACACGTGCCTACCCCAGTGTAGCAGCATAAGGCACTGTCCGGGCTCAGTCGGCCCTGCCCCAGACACAGAGATGGGCGCTGCCTTCCTGAGTCCCGTGGGCTGAGATTGGCCCTTGCCAACCACCTAGTGCTAAGAAAATGCCATCTTATTCTTTCTATTAATGTGTGTGTTCATTCTAACAACTGTTTACTGAGCCCCCGCCCTCGCAGGTGGAAGCCTAGGGCAGGGTTCGGGGCGGCTCTGGTGCCCAGTGAGGGGAGAGCTGACCTCACCAGCCTCTCTCAACTTGAACTCCTGTGCATTCCTATCCTTTCCCTTTTGCGTGTCAGCGAGGGGCGTCGGCCGAAGGTGTACCCGGCTTTTCCTGCATAGATCTAACTTCTCAGATTCCTTCCTGGTTAGACTTGGGCTTGGTTAGTCCACACATGATAGTTAAATGAGAAGAATTTGGTGGTTTTTTGTTTTTGTATTTTTTTTTTTCTAGACAGTTCGGGTGGGCTTTTCCTGAGTCCTTGTACTGTGTGCGAGCTTCCCCACTCGCCGAGCCTGATGGGAGGGCAGAGCCGGCTCGCTCACCCCTCCCCGCCCCCAGGGCCTGATCTAGCCCCTCGAAGATGGGGGTCAGGTCGCAGTGGGAGCCTCTTGCTGACAGTTACCCTCCAGGGAGAGCTTCTCACCCATTCCTGCACCTGTTCGCCAGCCCTCTCCGCCCCAGGGGTCGGGGCGAGACCCCAGGCACCAGCCAGGCAGCTGCTTCCCTGTTTGCCTCTTGCCTCTAACATCCTGGGGAAGGGGAGGCCAGACCTCCAGAAAGAACATTCAGGAAGGAGGAAAAGGTTTTGCTTGTATTCGGCCCCCAGCCCCAGGGACCAGGGCAGATAAGAGGAGTGTGTCCCCGACGGCTGGAGCGGAGCCCGCAGCGGGGTGCGGGAGGGCTCCCGGCGCTCTCCCAGCTCACAAGCACAGGGGAGGCTGTGGCAGTGCTGAGGGGAATGCTGCTGACAGAGGGCCGGCAGAGGCCTGGAAAACACCCCCAAGTGTGAGCAGCCAGCCCCCTTCCTGCAGGGCCTCCGTGGGGCTCCGGTGGGGCTCTCGGAGGCACCACGTCTGGGGGCGCAGAGTGGCCGGTGGGTGTCCCGGCTTCCAGCCGGAGCTGCTTTTGTGGGTGCCGCCCGTGCTTTCGGCTTCACCTCTGACATTTCTACAGAGGGCTCTTTTTAAAAAGCAAGTGTTTTAAAGTGTGAAGTAGCTAGTCGTCACCCATTGGACAGATGAGGAGATCGGAGCCTGGGGTATCAGGTGACACCCCTAACGCCGGGTGGCTTGTATGGCAGACCCAGTGCCTGCGCCCAGGTGGCCTGGGTGGTCCAGAGCCCACAGTCTAAAGCTCTCTTCTTTCTCCCCAACCGGAGGGAACTCCAGGGTTGGGGGTCCAGGCCGACTTACATCTGCGTCCCTAGGACAATTCTTAATCTTTGCCAGTCAGCCAGGTTTAAAAAATAAACATTTATACTTCTTTGTCAAGAAGTTTTCAAAGATTTTATTAAAGATATGTTTTTCTTCTCTGCTTACCTTTTGGTATCCCTCGCCTATTTTCAACTATTTTAGTATCTTTTATGGTGTAGAATGTCCCCCCCTCCACCCTTAAGGCATCTCGCAGTTTTTTCCTTTAAGGCTTTCCCGAATCATGAAATAGGAATAAACCAGTAAAGAGGGGTTTTGTATTTTCTGCTGTTACAAAACAAACAAACAAAAATTCTGCCTGTCTCCCGCATGCTGCACTTGGCCTGAATCTCAGGACTCGTCAGCTTCCATCAGTTACCACATTTCCAGACCGGTTTCCCTCTGAAGCCCTCGCAGAGCGCTAGCAAACACGCTCCCTTTTCTCCCATGAAGGCACCAGTGACAAAGGTCAGAAAATTAAACAATGGATGAAAAGGAGTCAGAAAAAATACTTAGCAGTGGAAGACTGGCCGCAGTAAAATGATCAGAGAGCGGAAGACGGCAGCAGTGGGACAATCATGTGGCTCCATTACAATGGCCGATTCCAATGGAAAACCCGTAACTGATATGAACGCAGGAGTCAGGAGCCCTCAGCTCAAATCGTGGGGACTTCATTGCCTCACATTGTGTCCTTGAGCCTCAGTTTCTTCTTCTGTAGACAGGGGTCCCGAACCCGCCTGTTCTGGGGGGCCCGCAAACACAAGAGCGCCCAGAGTGAGGCCCGCTCTCTCTCGTTCTTTTCTCTGCTGGATGAAAGCTGATGGTTTTGAAATTGTCCACTCCCTGCCTCCCCACAACCATGTACACACGGCCACGTCACTGTTTGCTTTTGAATTTCCAAGACTCGGGCTCAGTCGGTTAGGCATCCAACTTCAGCTCAGGTGATCTCGCAGTTCATAGGTTCTAGCCCCGCGTCGGGCTCTGTGCTGACAGCTAGCTTAGAGCCTGGAGCCTGTCTTCGGATTCTGTATCTCCCTCTCTCTCTGACCCTCCCCTGTTCGTTCCTTCTCTCTCTCTCTCTCTGTCTCAAAAATAAAACGTTAAAAAATTTAAAAAAATTTCCAAGATTATAATGTACAGTGATTTACTGGTAGACGTTTTCCACAAAGCACAGTTTAGAAGTCACAGCTTCAGTGGAGAGGCCCCCAGAGATACGCTGCAGTGAAGAATGGAAATCCTTTTTGTCAATGAAACTACATTTCAGTGCGCTGTGAGCAGGCCTAGAGCAGTGCGAGGGCCTGGGCAGTGTTTCGCTTGGCTCCTCTTCTGAAAGGGCAGCGTTGCCCGGAGCATCAGGCCAGCACTAACTCGGCAGCACCAAGGCTCCGAGCGGAGTAGCGCCCGACCTCATCTCTATAAAGACCGTATTTACACTCTCAGCAGAGCTGCAGCCAGACAGTGATGGCTCTTCTCCCTGGCTGCTTCTGAGGCCTACAGAGGGGAGCAGAGTCCCTCCTGGCCACCAGCTGGACCAGACCATGTGGCTGGCTGGCAGCCTGACTGGTCTCTTTGACCCATAAGCCCAAGTCTCAGGACTTGACCGCCCAAGGCCATGCAGAGGCCCTGTGGCCTGTGGGAAATGTTCTAGGAATGTTTTAGTTCGGACGAAGGCACTGGGGAGAGGCTTCTGCAATAGCACCGAGACACGCTGCTTTTTCGTTGAGAACGGTACGCTGTTTTCAATTATTCTCACCGATGATCTGTCTCCAAAAAGTCTTCGTGCCACTCCCTGAAACATTTTTCTAGCAGGAGAACTGACTAGTTGTTGAAATTGGGTCTGGAATTTCGTAGCCAAATTCATCCATCTGAGAGCCAAGGCACGTGGCCTGCTTAGGTGTGAGTCCTGTCGCGGCCAGCGTGAGGACTCGCTGCGCGTCCCGGAAGGATGACGTTGCTGCTTGAGGCTTATTTATCCAGAAGGCTCAGATAAGACATACTTTGGTCGTGAACATATGTATTCCATGTCAGTCACCGCTTTTTCCCCAAACCAGAGTACGGAACATGAACCTCAACATAGAAACAGCCAGTGCATTCCCAAAGGCACCTGAATTTCCCATAGGGGTGGGGAGCTGACGTCATGGGGGTCCTTTCTGATGCTGCTGGGGCAAGGGTCCAACGCTCGTGCCCGCCGTGGAGGCCGCCGTAGTCCGCAGACGATGGGCACGGTGCCTGGGGCTGACGGGCCTTTTGGGAGCTTAGGAAAGTATTTGAGGCCTAAAAAAATTTATTGGCTCTAAAATATGAAAACTGCAAAATCAAAGTTTATAAGTACGTAATTAAATTTCTACAAAGTGGGACATCTTGTCAAGTTCATTAATTGTTCAATTTAGCCTTCATAAAAATGTTATTACTTTTGAAAACAATTTGTAGGGTAGACTTTCCTCACTTCCCAAGAATTCCTGAACATGCCTGATGTTTGCCGAGAAATCAGAGCCAGCCATAAATTAATTGTGTTACTCTTGGCCAAATAATTTCAAGAGCAAAATTTGAAAAATCCGTTCAGAATTTTTTACAGTGAAAGTTACATTAGATGTGCGAGGTGGGCGTGTTTCAGTGGGTGTGACACACCCGGAGACTTCCCAAGTAGGAGCTCCCGGGGCCCTCGAAGAGCGTGAAGGGGTCCCGTTTCTGCCTGTTTGACCTCAGGATGAACAGACTTGGCAGGATTGCTTCCCAAAGGACACTTTGGAAAGCATTGTGCCCACTCCTAGGGTTCCATCAGTGCCTTGGGCAGGAGGAGAAAGACGGGCTTTACAGCAATTTAAAAGGGAAAAGAGGTTCGCCCTGGAGGGACTCTGGTAGGCTCACTGTAGGCAGAGCTGAGTGGCACATTGTGGCTCCCAGGACTGGTGGGGGCAAAGCCCGGAGTTCTCTGGGTTCAGCGGTCAGCGGCGCCCGAGGCTGCCCCGGGGAGGGATGTCCCTGGACCCAGAGGCGGGCAGCGCACCGAGCCTCCCTAGGTATAGCGATGAGAAGGAGCAGGCCTCTCTCAGCCCAGGGGCTTCACTTCCTCCTCATAAGCCCCTGCAACAGTGAGGGGATCAAGCCACCGGGAGACCACACGTCTGGGAAGGGGAGACTCTAGGGTTAGAACTCACGTCTGCCTTCCGGGCCTGCTTCTCCCTGCTGCCGGGTGCCGAGTCTGTGTCACCGGGCTAGGACCGCTGGGGGCCCCGTCTCCCCATCAGTCTCTGGGATCCTTCTGGGCGGGAGCCTCATCGGGGCACAACTGAGCGTCCATCTTGCCAGTCTAGCGCCTGAGAGTCACGTAGGGCCCCACACGCCTCCCCCATCTCCTCTGCTTTCCTCACCACGTGAGCTGCGGTCTCTGTTCTCTCCGTCCTGTTCTTCCTGCTCTGAGAATCAATGATGAGTCCGTCTGGAAACAGAGGCCCCACAGCAGAGGGTCATCAGGCTCCAAACCAAACCTGGGAAGGTGGGGACAGTCTGTCGTAGAAGGTCTGCCCGTCGTCTCTGGGACAGTGCCAGATGATTGGATTTTCTGCTCTTTTGGACGTTACTCTGGACAGACCCCCTAATCTTAATTTCAGCAGTTAGAGGGGTTTCTTTTGGTTTGGTTTGTTTTTTTTTTTTTCAAGACATTAGTCATTTAAACTAAAATTTTCTTAGCAAAATGTCTCTGTGCAAACAGTAATTCTAACTTAAATTATTGTATTAAAAAATCTATTAAAGGAAAATCACTTATTCATTTGAAAAAAAAATAAAAAGGATTACATGAAACCGTCCCAGCTCCTGTGGCTCCACTGGTGCATCCTGAGGTACCAGGCCAGGATTGGCACGCTTCTTTCCTTAAGGCGCTGCCCTTCCAGGGTCATCCAGCCCAAGTTGAGACGTTACTTGTCAGCGGCGCACTTCCCACCGCGCACTCAACAAACCCAACCACCTCTGTTTTAGACGCCTAGTAGCACGATGCTAGCTTACTTCTGCGTTATCAGTCTCTTTCTTCCTGCGGAGGGAGCAGAGGGGGCATCTCGGGGTAACGATGCAGTCCACTGCACAGAGTCACCCCGGCAAACCATCTGCGGCGCCCGAGCTGCTGCCCGTGCCCACGAGCCGGGATTGTCCGGACGGCTCTGTCTGCCAAGTGCCAAGCTGTTGGGATTTCCAGGCCACACATGCCAAATCACCACTTTTAATAGTAACGAGTTGATAGTTTATTCCTCGGGGCTGTAAAGAGCCTGAGCATGCCGCCAAAAGTCTTCCTTAGGAAACGCCCGAGAAACGCGGTGGGTGGGGGGAGCGTGCCGCACACTCACAGGGCTCTCTGTGATCCATTCCCCGAGTCTCCGAGGAGGAAAGAGAAAACAGAGCCAGAAGGCAGATGACCCACCTCGAACTCCAGGGGCTTTTGTTTATGAAGAAGCTAGCAAAGAATGCTCTTTGAAATGTCACTGGATTACGTCGTGTGTAATGAATTTGAGAATCTTATTTTGTTCTGCAATAACACTTCAGGAACAAGACAGCATAGTATGGTGAAAACAGCCCAAGCCCTGGAGGCAGGAGACCTGGGTTGGGTTTTGCATCAGCTTCAGAAAACTGGAAGGAAGAGCTGGCAGTGGCTGCGGTCACCCTCACGTGCTCACAAGTCCCGGTGCCTCTCCAAGTCCCCACAGAGCTTCAGGCTCGGGAGCCCAGTCGCTAGAGCTGGTCTGCACACGGGACCAACAGCCTTTCATCTGGGTTGACAATCGCTGACCTCCAGAAAGAATGGAAGCCACAGTGCAACCTATCTCGTTCTCTATTTTAAATCCACAATCTCTAACATACGTATGTCCTGCCTCACAGGAGGAAGGAAGTAAAATACAGCAGGGAAAATCCACCGAGGAAAACACTCAAGTTGTCTGTGTCACCACCCCCCCCCCATATCCACCCCGCGCCGGCCACAGAGCATCTGTTGGGGGCAACGGGTGGTCTCCGTGTTGGCAGTGGAACCATGTGGTTGCCACCTAATGTGGCCCCAAGAACGGATCACCTCTGCTGATTTTTATATAGTTAATGTGTTTAAAGAAAATAGGACTTCAGATTTTGTCATACATTGAAATGCTGAGGAGAAATAAACCCAGAGCATTTGTCCAGATTCAGCACAAATTAAAAATCCTATTTCTCTGCAGCTTCGGTTGGGCCCGTTTCCTGGAAGTCTGGTGCATATTCTGTTTTCTGTGGGAGAGCGCAGTTGAGTTAGAGGTTCTGCAGTGTGATGCTAACGCCCTTCTGCTTCTCTTCTCTTTTTCTTCTCTTTTTTTGCATCTCAGGGTTATGATGCAGTCTGCTACATAAATTCACCACAACAGCCCATTTGTAGGACTGGGGAGCTGGCCACAGATGGTTGGTTGGGTTGGTTCCTCCCAGGCCTGAGGGGGCCACGTGGGAGCGCTGGGTTTGTAGTGACTGTGTCTTGTGTTGTTAGAACCTTAAGAGTTCTCAGAGCAAACCCACCAACTCCCAGCTCTGTTCCCAGGGCTCTTTTACAAGGAGGTGCTTGGAACCTGGTGCCCGGAAGAGTGACGGAGGGTCACGTCCCAGGCAGCTGGCACTTGGGGCCAAGTCAGGGGTTTATAGAGTGATTTTCCCACCAGTTTCTCTCCAGCCCTTCCACGGCAACGTGCAGTATCCCAGAATGGCTAAGTCAGACTCGGGTTTGAGCCTTGGCTGAGCCACTCACTAGTGGGGTGGTCTTGGCTGAGCTGCTTAACCTCTCTGAACCTCAACATCCTGGAAGCTCCGAGTCCAGGGACCGATCTTGACTCTGCCACCGCCAGGCTCTGGGATGATAAGGTCCCTGGTTAAGCTCTAATCTTTTCTGATTCTGTGGTCTCCTCTTTATCCTTTGAGAAACAAATTGTGCTGATGATCTCGGGACAGAAAATAGCTAGAAATGCCTACACCCGTTGGTTTTTAAGGATTTGTTTCAGGTGGGGCCTTGCTGCAGCCGCTGGTGCTAATGCTGCCCGTCCTGCTCTGACCAGCCTCGGGGGTGGGTGCCGTGGCAGGAGGGCTGGCATGTGCACAGCTGTGCCTACACGGAGCCGAGGGACCGTGTCCCAGGCCTCCCAGACCAACCTGGGAGAAGGCCGGCACTGAGGCTGCATCCTGTCCATTCCTGTACCTCTTCATGACCCCTGCGGCCTTCCTCTGTGGCAGACCAGGTTGATGTGTATGTGAGTACGTGTGCGTGTGTGTATGTGTCCAGGGCACACGGATAGAGAAGGAGGCCAGGGGATGCGTGAAAGTTAGAAAGCAGAGAGGAAAAGAGGAATGGTGGGCAGCAACAGCCGGCTCGCCAGGAGAGAGGGCCACAGGCAGGGCCATTTGGCGCAGGCCTTGTCGAAGCATCATCCTAACTGAGACACCCCAAGAACCCGAGTGAGACCCAGAGAAGCCAGGAGCTGCCTGGGCCTCCCTCCCTCAGGCTCTCAGTGGCCTGGGCCTGGCCTGGGGCCAGCCTGTTACTGTCTGGCTGGGAATGAGCTGGTGAGTACAGCTCCAGATAAGCCTGTGGCTCCCTCAGTCCCCGGGAAGGGCCTGCTGTGGGCTGAGCGGCCCAGACAGGGAGGCGGAGAGCCGATGGCTCTGAGGTTTTGGGATGAAAGTTTCAGAAGCTGCCGAGTCTTGCAGGCGAAGGTATTTCTGGTCCAGTGCTGTCCCTTGGAACCAAGGACCTCAGGGGTGAAAGCACAGAAGGGTTTGTCTTCCAGGCCCAGAGCCTGCCCTGGAGCTCTCAGAGCAGGCCTGATAAGAGCTCCCTGCTGATTGGCTGACAGGCCACTGCCTTTTCCTCCCGGTGTCGTCCAGCCCCAGGAAAGGACAGGGCCCTCCTGGCCCATTCAGCTTCCACAGGTCTGGCTGATAACCTCTGGGGTGGGGAGGTGGGTCACAGGGAATCTGTTACCAACAGTCATTGCCAACATTTGGGAGGGCTTTGTTTTGTTTTGTTTGTTTAAAGTAAATTATGTCCGCACAAAGTCACTGCCATTGCCTCCCATGCAGGTGTGCTGCCTTAAGTGGGAGAGAAAGTGGGTTTTTGGATGTGTGCAGGGGCCTTGGAATGCACACAGCCCACGCTGAATGTGAATGTGAAGAAGCAGGGGGTCCAGGCCATTTGAGATGCCCAGAGCAGGGCCATGGTCCCAGACGCGTCTCCATCAGGGACCCCACTAGTAACTCTGTTGCCCAACTCCTCCGTCCACCTGGTCGACTCTTCCAGATCATTCCCGGAAGTCCCATCTCTATCCACCTTTTCCCTTCTACTCCAGGCAGACTCAGCCACCCATGCCACCCCACTGTCCCCATAGCCGCACCTCCGCCACTCTGCAAGGCACTTAGCGCCCCACAGTATCACCACAGTGACCGCACAGCCCATGATTTTCACTGCATTCCTGGTTTCAGGTACCTTGCAGTGTTGGTCTCATCAGTTGCTACAACGTTCTGGTAATTTTGGCCTCGACAGATGCTCCCCCCCAGAGAAATCCTTTGTCGGACCTGATGTGCCCCCTTGGGGGGATGGAACTGGTAAGCACTGGAGGCATCCCAGTGCATTCATGCGTCCTCCACCTCCCCCAGACTGGGTTCCTGCAGGTCGGCCCCATAGCTGTCACCGGCTCCCCCAGGCTGGGGGCTGCGGCACAGGGTAGCGGCACCTCTACTGTCGGCTGCCGCAGGTGACGTCATATCACATGCCCGACTGCGCACTGAGTCTCCCCAACAACGCTGCAGTATCATGACTCCCGCCCCCATTTTCCAGAGGAGAAAAGTACAGCTCAAGCAGACCACTCATAAGAGGTGAATGCAAACCTAGGTCTTTCTTCCTACACTCTGTCCCTCTCAGCTCAGTTCAAGCTCAGGAATGTCCTGAAGTCATGGATTCAGAAACCAGAGATGCTTAGGCAAGAGGAGGTCTGTTGGGTAACCACTGAGGTCAGCCAGGCTCACGTCGGGAGTATAACATTCAGCTGAGCCTTCATTTAGTGCCCAAAGGCACGTTTTACCCTCTGGGCATTCTGTCAAGACACATTAGCACACTCTGCCCGCTCTTTCGGAGCTTCTGATTTAAAACAGACACGTGTACAAGGAACCAGTCATCTGCTGTAGAATGCCGGCGCTAAAAAGGGACTGTTTGTTTATTTCGATCTCCTTGCTTCAAGATAAAGAGACCAAAACGGAAGGAAACCCAGAGCTACCAAGTACTGAGACTTTCCATGGGCCCAGCATCATGTCACTTTTTTTTTTTTTTGCAGTATTTCATCTAATCTTTGGGTAGGCATTATTTTGATCTATCCCCAGTTGACAGATTGAAACAGGGTAGACTGAGGCTCTGAGGGGGCAAGGTGACTGGCCTCATGTTCCAGAGCTAACCAGTGGGAGAGTCAGAATTCGAATCCGCCCGTTCAAAGCCTACGCTCTGCGCCCGCAAATCCAGCGAGGGTTTTCTTGCGTGGTGCCGCAGGCAGCTGCTCCCGGCCACCGGCCTGCACGGTGTCCCCCTGCTCTTTTGCATGGGCCACCCCCCTTCTGGAATTAGCAAGGAGCTGCTCTTCCCAGGACTGGTGGTTATTTTCAGAAGTGTGAAATAAGTATAAAACAGGATACTTTCAGTAAAAATATCTCCCTGCTTGTCTAAGGAAGTGGTACCAAAATCACTGACTTGGAGCAGAGACATGGCTGGTTTCGGCAAAGATGAATCCAGTTCTCATCTGACAGCCCGTCTGGAAGGCTCATAGGGTCCTGGATGGATGTGAGGCTGAGCTTCAGGGGGCTGGGCTCGTGCGCCCCCCAGACCCCCGAGCACAGAGGAGTCAGCCCTAGATTTAAAGTGACAAGACCTGAATTCCAGTCCAGCCTGAGGAGCCTAAGCCTGGGAGCAAGTTGCTTATCTTTTCAGTTAACCTTCTACAAGGAGCTGCAGGAGTTAGTGATATAATCAAAATCCACGGAAGTGCCTGACGCCAGTACTTCTGTCAGGCTGTCAAGCTCCAAAACGTACCAAGTCACCACGTTCCTTCCCCATCACCGTATTCTGAGAATTACCATATTTAAGATGAAATATGTATTTAAGAGTATATGGAATCGTCACTGAAAATCCTAGACAGCAGCAGGCTCTAGGGAATGTGTGGAAAGTACGCCTTCCCATCCCCCAGCCCCTGCAACGTGTTTATCATACCTTTGCTGTGATAAACACGTTCTTTTCCTTTGGCCGCTGGTTTCTTTGGTGAGCATTTACCCGCTGCCAGCTCCGTGCCGGGCATAGTGCAAGAGCTTGCAGGAGAGATCCTGCTTTTGCCAACCCAGAGCATCTAACACAGAGCCCAGAAAACTACGGGCCTGGGGCTCTTGCCCGTCAGAAGCCAGAGAACCCTTGTTCTCTTCTGAGACTCTCCTGGTTTCCTGGTTCTCCCTCGGAGCATCCACCTAATGCACGTGCCCCCCCACCCCCCCCGGCTTGGCCCGGGGGATCACCGGGGGGGTTGCGCAAGTCTCTTGGCGCGGCTTCAACTTGCCGTGGCTTTTCCCCCGCTTGTGGTCTCAGCCAAGGGAAGCCTGGCGCCTGGCTCTGAGGCCCAGATGGCGCGGGCTCCCTCCCAGAAGGACTTACCCGACGGCTTGTCTGTGGAGGACGGGAGGCTGGTGAGGGTAGGCATGGTGGGCAGGGGCGGAGGCAGCACCTTCAGGTTCTGGTCACTCTGGATCTCGTTGGTAGAGATCTGATTGGTGATGCGGTTGTAGGGGGACGGCTGGTAGACCCGGGGCGGGGTGACGGGGGGCGGCTGGGGCAGGGGCCTGGCCGCGGGCACCCGCTGGCAGTGCTCCTCCAGCTGCGCGATGATCTCCGACTGGTTGTGGGCCAGCGTGGCCAGGTGCTGGTACTTGTGCTCCAGGTCCTTGTACTTGCTGGCCAGCTGCAGCATGTCGGCCGTCTGGTTGAGGATCCTGTTCTCCAGCTGGGAGAGCTCCAGCGCGTTGTCCCGCTTGCGGATGATCTCGTGCAGCAGCTGCATGTAGAGCTGCGTGACCCGCGAGTTCATGTTGCGGCTCTCCTTGCGCAGCAGCTTCACCTCGCTCACGATGCCGCCGTCCACCTCCACCAGCTGCTGCAGCGTCTCGATCTGCCGCTTCTGCTTGAGCAGCTCGCTGTTGAGCAGCTCCAGCTCCTGCTTGTGCACCCGGTTCTCCAGGAGCACCTCGGGCTCCTTGGAGTTGACGCAGATGGCGCCCGTGACCCGCTGTTGGGGCACGATGAACGTGTAGGTGCACTTGTCCGAGGACTCGCCGGCCCGCTTGTACCTGTTCAGGTAAATGAACTCGCCGGGCGAGCCGTCCTCCGCGCCCTCCAGGCCTTCCTTCTGGCCCGCCGCAGCTCCCACGGCGGCCAGCAGCGCCAGCCACCAGTAGGTCACGCACCGCGGCCTCATGGTCCCTGCGAAACGGTGGTTCCTCTTCGCGAACGGAGCCTCCGAGAACCTGAAAGTAAACAGAAGGGAGATTCAGTAATGGTGTTGTCACTGCCAGCGGCCTGTGCCATAAATGAGCTCAGCCTCCTCGCCAGGCAGATCTTTCCAAAAATGTAGCTTCAGGAGGCAGCCCTTCTGGAAGCAGCAGAAGGAGACAGGCAGGTCTCGGCAGAGGTGGAAGGGAAATGGGAGGGGACCGGGGCATCTGGAGGCAGGAGGCCGCGGCCCTGCCACTCCCAGGGCCAGCCCCAAAGCCCAGCCCCCTGGCTGGGCTCCTGGCCCGAGCCTGAGCACCACCCAAGGGCAGCTCCCAGCCAGGACAGGGAGGCAGAGGAAGGCTCGTCCCGTCTTCCTTCTCTGCTTCACGCTCCCCAGGCCATTACGTCTCCCCATTCTCCATGTTCCTAATGCCTGGGCTTGCCCTGGGGAGCCTCCGTCACTGTCGTGGTGCCTAGGGGTCCTGTGTGATCTCCTCTGCTGGACTCCACGCTCCATGAGGGCAGGTGCCACATCTGATCCCACCCTGCGTCCTCAGGGCGCTGCACCAAGCAGGCTTTCAGCAAATATTTGTTAAATGAGCGAATCGCTGGACCCGGCGTGGAATGTGTTCAGTTAGTAGTGGACAGTGTCAATGGAAGGATGTGTCCAGCCACATGGCTTTGGTCTGTGTGCTAGCCAAGCTACAGAATCCAAACAGGAACAAACAACTGGGCTCTTCGAAACCCAAATATTTGTGATAGCCAGTAACGGCAGGGTCCCGGCCACTGCAACGTGATTAAAGCAGGCGGAAGCAGAAAACAGACACGTGTCTCCAGATTTGTTTCAGTTCTGCTCTTGGACCGATCGTCCCCTCACCAGATAGCCATCAGACCTCTCTGGTGGGCCAGGCAGTGCGCTGGCTGCTGGGCAGACAGCCACAAAGAGGCCAGGGGCAGCCCTACCCTCATGGGGCTGATGCCCCATGGCACAGGCCCTGGAGAGCCACCGAGCAGCAGGAGCGTACACTGTGACAGGGTAGGGCAGGGGACTGACCTAACCGGAGGATTCAAGAAAGCTTCCCTGAGAAAGTGACCTTTCCACTGACCCCGGGGGATGAGCAGGAGTCGGCCAGGCCAAGAGGGAGGGGACGGACGCGCACAGATCCCTCCCCTCGCCTACTCAAGGACAGGGCCCCGGCAGCTCTTCCCCATCTCTCCTGCATGATCACATTTTTCCTGTAATCAGGCTGTTATTTCTCTCAACTTAAAGAAAATCAGTCGTCTCTTGACCTCACATCCCCCTCTCAGCTCCAGTTCCATTTCCCTGCTCCCCATGTGAAAAAGCAAAACTCTCTGAGGAGTTGCCTGTACCCAGTTTCCAGAAAGTCCCTGTCTTCCTGTTCTCTCTGGAGCCCACTCCCGTCAGGCCTGGCCCCTCACCTCCCCTCCGAGTTCTCTGGACAGGATCTCCAGGGCCTCACTTGCCAGACCCAGTGGCCAGCTCTTGGTGCTCATCAGGACTTGCCTCTCCTCATGGGGTGACATGGGCGATCACTCCATCCTCAGACTTCCTTTCCCAACCATCACCCTTTCCTCCTCTCTCACTGGCTGCCCTTTCTGTCTCTTTTACGGGTTCATCCTCCTGTTCCTGCCCTGGGGGACTCAGGGCTCAGTCCTCAGACCTCTTGTTTACCTCGGTGATCTCATCCAGTCTTGTGGCTTTCAGGCGCTGCTGACTCCCACATTTCTTTCTCCAGCCCACACCTCCCCCTGTGACTCCACACGCATACATCCAACCGCCCCTTGGACATTTCCACTCGACTTGTCTCCTAGGCCTCTCAGACTTAACTTGGCCAGGAGTGAACTGGCAGCCCCATACCTCCATCTGGCTTGTTCACCCGCCATGTTCTCCGATGTTAGTAAATGGCAACTCCATTCTCCTAGTTGCTCAGCCCAACAACCTTGAAGTCATCCTTGACTCCTTTCTTCTTTCGTGCCCCACACCTAATCACCTCCAGGTGGTAATATCCAGGACGGAATCTCCCCGCCTCAGTATCCAGCACCCCCCCCACCTCCCCTACACCCCGATACAGCCCACCTTCCCCTCTCACCTGGTCCAACCTGGTCTCCTTCTGGACCTGCCCCTGCCCTTGCCTCCTGCAGTTTGTCTCCAACCCAGCAGCCGGAGTGATCCTTTAAAAAAAAAACCAAAAACCAACAGTCTTATCTTGGGGCATCTGGCTAGCTCAGTTAAGTAAGCCTCTGACTCTTGGGTCATGATCTCACGGCTCATGGGATTGAGCCCTGTGTCGGACTCCACGCTGACAGCCCAGAGCCTTCTCAAGATTCTCTCTCTCCTTCTCTCTGCTTGTCCCCTGTTCATGCTTATGCTCTCTCTTTTTCTCAATCTCTCTCTCAAAATAAATAAATAAGCTTTAAAAAAAAGTCCCAGTCTTCTACTCAGAATCCTCTGGGAGATCCTCATCTTGGAAAAAAGTTTAGGAAGTCTCTCAGGCTCTCCCAACGCGGCCCCCTTCCCTCCCTGACCTCGTCTCTGACTCCCCTCATCCTTGCTCACGCGCTGTCACTACCTCGGCCTCCTGGGCGCTCCTTACACTTGCCAAGCACTCTTGTAACTCGGGATCTCTGTACAGCGTACCCCGTCTGGAACACTCTTACCCCCCCTTTCCTCACTGCTCACTCCCTTACCTCCCTCAGGTCTTTGCTGAGATATCACCTTCCCAGCGAGGCCTTCCCTGTTTATTTAAAATTGTGACCCCGCCGCCTTCCCCTCCAGGGTCCACATCACCAGTAGATGGAGAACGTTTCCCTGTTGCGCCCCGTGAATGGCGCCATCGAAAGGGCAGGGGCTTGTCTGCCCCATTCACAGTGCCAGGCACCTGACCTGGAACATGGAGACGCTCAATAGACGTTCGTGGACCGAATGCAGAGGTGCACCTGCCAACAGCTGCCGCACGGGGGGGGGGGGGGGGGGGGGGGGGGGGGGGGGGGGGGGGGGGGGGGGGGGGGGGGGGGGGGGGGGGCCGTGCAGGGGGCCGCCCGAGGGGGCACCGGCCGCACGGGGGGAGGCTGTTTATGATATTTATCAGGAACACCCACAGAATCTGTATACCTGCTGTATACCTGCTGCTGCTCAAAACGCTTGTAAGCGTTTGCTACTTTAATGAGTTCCTGCAAGGTAGATATATTAAGGTTCTGTTGTTATTTCCATTTTATAGATGAGGCAACTGAGACTCAGAGAGGCTTGGTGACTTCCCTAAGAGCACACAGCTGGAAGGTGGCAGGACTGGGGATAATTGGAGGGGCCAGGAAAGCTCCCCGGATCTGATCTCACGTATTCGAACCTTCAGACTCTCATGACGGCACAGAAATGCACTTAATCCAGTTGTTAGTAGTTAAAAAAAAAAAAAAGTATTTGCATCACCACTTTCTGACCTCACATTAATTTATGCTAAAACCTTCCAGAACCGGAAGGTTATATCCCCCCCATCCCCCGGCCCCTCTGGGGCAGCTCTGGTGAGCAGCCGAGGTTCAGGGGCCACCTTGTGCCAGCCGGTGCGCAGTCACAGAACACACCCCGGGCTCCCCAGAGCCGCTCGGAACTCTTTTCCGGTTGAATGAAAGAGTCTAAGCACGGTTCCACGGCCAGTTCAGGCTCCAGACCAGGCGGAGAAAGGTGTACAGCAGCCTCTGGTGTGGGCCGGCCTACGAGGTAGCGCTGCAGTGACGTTAGTGGAAACCAGGCTGAGTTTGTGAGTGTTTGCCTGGTTTCCAACACACTCCGGCTGCCCCTGCGCCAGCCCACAGCCACTCCCGGCCCAGAACAATGCGGAGGAGCCGTGCCACGGGCCAGGGTGGGCGGGCCGGGGCCACCCTCCCGCGGGCCGCTCACCTGCCGGTGCTGATGCTGGTGAGGGCCTCTGCTTTGGCCAGGAAACCTCCAGGGGCCCAGGGAGGCAACCTGGCTCCAGGAAAGGGTTGGCTTCCCAACCTGCCCCAGGACCTGGCAGGGCGGCCCTGTTTATCACGGAGGCCTGTCCCCTCCCACACGTGGGCTCTGAGCTTCTCCAGCAAAGCCTGTGCCCTTGGGCTTCAGCTCCTAAAGGCTGAGCCTCTTCTATAAAATGGGGGTGATCCAACCCCCCTTGCACACGACATAAGGGACATAGAAATGCTACTACCTCACCTAGAGATGGGAGTGACCAGATAGTGTGCCGGACTCGGTGAGGAGCGCTGACGGTCCCCCACTGCAGAGACACCACAGTTGATCACTCCACTTCTCAGAGGAGGAACTGGTACCTGTCATGGGAGCTGGGCCCTGAGCAGGAGGTCTGTCTGGCCTCCCCTCCCAGCCCTGAGGCCGCTCTCTGGTCAGATGGGGCCCTGGCTGTCTGTCCCAGGATCTCACGTGGCACCGGGCAGGGGTGGGGAAGTGAGAGACGGGCAGACGGCAGGCAGGACCGCGCTGCCTTCTATGCCACATTTCTTGCACTTGTTCGATTGAAAAGAGCACCGCATGTGATCGTTAAACCTCCCACAGCTTTCCAGGTTCAAGTCCCTTTCCATACACTGTGTCCCATTCGGTCATCCCAACATTCAGAGCTAGTTAGTCGGATCGTGCCGTTTTCAGGGTGAGGAAGTTGCAGCTCGGGAAGCTGTCTGGTATCTCTCTCAAGATGGCATTGCCAGGGGTGCCACCAGGTGTGAAGTTCATGGTTCTGGGGGTTCCTGTCACTTTTCAATGGGGTCCGGGCTTGGTATGAGTGACCTGGGCCCCGTGGGTTAGAGAAGGAAGGGAAGGAACAGGGGGCCAGGCTGGGTCCCTGACAGACGCTGCCGCGGCCGATCTAGTGAGGCGGTTGTCCCCCCACTTCCGTTTTGTAAATGGGGACACGGATCCCAGACAGGCTAAGTGACTTTCCCAGGAGCACATGGCAGATAAGAGCCGGAGCTCACCCAACCGAGGGCTCGGGTCAGCCTGACACCCTGACACCGAGGGCTGTGCTCTTTGCACTGCCCTTGGCTTTGGAGTCATTTGTTTCCCTCTTCAGCTTTTTTGCTACTTTGGCAGTTCTTAATGGGCAGTAATGAGTGTGTTTACTTTTGCTTTCCTGATATTTATTCAACTGATCGCACCCCAAGAGAAATAACCCTCCCCAGCGTTCCGGCCATCTTGGGCCCGGAGGAGGACTCCGTTCTGATCAAAGTGGTGCTCCTCGGTTTCTTCCTATGACCAACAAAGAAAAGCATTCCCAACTATTTTCCTTGGCTTCGAAATGAAAATAAAAACGATTCTTGAAATTGCTTTTCCACATTGTATTGTGAGGAGTTTCCATTATGGACGGGTTTCCCTCCATGCAAGTGGAGCTGGTGTGACCGAGCCACGTGAGGCCCCTGCACACTGGGAGGCGGCCTCCCCGGGACTTGGGTCCCACCCAGCCTCCGGTGGGCAGCCCCGAGAGTCCCCGCCTGGACTGGTGTGGTGGGGCCACACACTGTGTGTCCACATCCCGCTCGGCACCGCGGCACTGGGGCCCAGGCATGGGGCCACTTTGTGGGAAGAATCATTTTTAAAAGATGAGGTTCTGTGTCCTTCCCTGCAGCCGAAGCTGGTGTCCCGGGGGTTAGGAATGAGAAACGTTCAAACACTAAGGATAATAACTACAGTCCTTTGTCACTATGACTCAAGTGTTTTATATACATGATCTTACTTGATCTTCCCAACAGCCTCAGGAGGGAAGCCCTGTTATTTCAGGGCTGCCAAGCATGGTGGCCCAAGTTGTGCACTGTGCAACTCTAGAGAGCACAGGTCACATTCACGGTCTTTGTCGTTTTGGGTATCTATAAACAGCCATTTTCTAATTCCCACAAAGATGCCTTTAAGACGACCTGCAGAGCCGACAATTCTCCCTATTTGCAGGTGAGGAAAACTATTGAGATTCTAAGACCGTGAGTCATTTTGGCTATAGTCACAGAATTACTAAGTAGCAGAGCCAGTAATAGCACCCCAAAATATGCCATGCTGAAATATGGAAAGAAAAGTGCTAAGTGACAGGCTATTGAAAAGACGTTGCTCTCTGACCCCCGCAGGCAAGGGGAGAACAGGAGAGCTCTTGGGATCTCCAGGACTGCCGGCCCCAGGGAAACCTCCAGATTCAAGCCAGCTCTCGGGGTGGTGCCTCATCACCAGTCCAGGCTGTAGTGCTGTGTGAGGGGCTCGCAGACCCCACCCCTCCCTCTGTCGCCAGCCCTGCCCCGTCGTTCTGTGATCACAGAAGGCCAAACAGGAGTCCCGGCCAGGGGCCCTGCGGGGGTCCCAAGAAGTGGGCTCTGCCGAGGCAGTACAGGAGTCTGGAGTTGCCGCCTGGCCCCAGGTGGGCCCCTGCCACCGGCTTTGGGGAAGCTGGGAACCTGAGCTGTGCTCGAGTGAGTCCGTGGGCCTGAGCACGAATCCTGAATGTTAAGGCAACATCAGGACAGAGAGGAAAAATCCCAAAACTTCAGAGTTGACAGTTTTTCCTACTAAAGCTGGTTGAGTTGTGTGGTGTGCTGGTGGGGTGGTACCCAAACCAACTGGTAATCCAGGATGTGGGAGGGATCCAGATAAAGGAAAATTCCAGAAGAAAGGGCCCCAGAGGGTCCTGCTGACCACATGACCAAAGGCGTAGATAATAACACCCCTCGTTTGCGGTAAACTCACCGGGTGCCCACTGTGCCTTTCTCATCAGCGCTTACCGCCCTGTGCGCAGGGCTGGCCCCACTTGAGGCCTGTTATCTTACGGAATTATTAATAGCACCCGCTTTTACTTTACAAAGTGTCCTAATTGGGTGCCAGACTATATGGTCCCCTTACACCTAGAAGAGAAGTGTCAGCATCTGCATTTTGCAGTAAACCCATGTCCAGAAAGGTCAGGTCACCTGTCTAGGGTCCCTGGGAAAAAACACCAGGATGGGGATTCAGGCGCCCCCTCCCATCAAGATTGTTTCTCTGGCTGGAAGGAACCAAAGGTGCCTGTGGGTTTGCTTCATGGCCGGGACACAGATTGCTTCTTAGTCACTGTGGACTGAATCAGTAGAAAATGGCTTTCAGGTCAGTACAAAGGGGAGTAGTGTTGGATATTAGACACAGCTTCCTGGCTGTCCAAGTGGCGAGGCCCCCAAACGGGCATCTAGGATGAGCAGTGGCGTCCTCACCTTAGGAAACCTGAAGGGACTGTGCATCACTTGTCCTAGGTGATTCACTGCTGGCCCTGGGGGCCAGGGAGGGAGCGGCCACATCTCCAACCGCCATCCCCTCCCAGCCCAGTATCCTGTGATTTATTCCCCATCAGAAGCCCGTGTGGGAACCCAAGGAGTCTAGAGCTAGTTCCCAGATCCCACCAGTCAGCTCTCGTAAGACCTTCAAATGAGCCGTTTGTGCGCTCATCCATCCCCCCATCCCTGAGTCTTCCCCTCCGGCCATGCTACAGCCTGGGCCCAGCCCTGTCTTGGGCAGTGGGAACACAGGCATGGGCCAGAGAAGCAGATAGTGTCAAATCGGACAGATTTGCCCCGAAGAGAGCAGAGGTGGGGAGCGGGGGCGGGGGGGGGTCTCATGCTCCTGTAGCTGGTGAGCTGCTGGCTCCAGGGAAGGGCTGAGCTCATGGAGAGGCAGGCTGTGGTCATGCCGTGAGATCATAGGACGGAGGGGATGTGGTCTAGGCTGCAGGGAGCTGGTGGCCTTTGCCAGGGGGGACAAGGATGCTGCTGTTGCTCTGTCACGGGGCGTTATTTAGGAGCCGTTTTGAAATTCCCCCAAAGCCCTTTGTGCCAGGAGCCCCGGCCAACAGAGCAGAGGCGGGGAAGGTCTGCAGCAGCCATCTCAGAGCCCGGCTTCCGAGTTGGCTGCCGTGTTTCCGGCGTGTGCTCTGGAGCCCTGGAACCAGGCAATGTCACATGAGGGGAAGAAGCCAGGGACTGGGGCACGCAGCGCTGCCCCGGCCTGACTTCCTGGAGACTTTGGGCCTCGCCTGGAGCTACCCTTCTAGGCCAGGCCAAGTGGTTGGCACCTAAGGCCGCCTTGGCCTGTTGGCGTGGGCTCATCCCTCGAGACCTGGGACGAGCACATTCTGTGCCTGCCTCACAGATCCCAGTGACTCTGTAAGGTGAGGCCTACGCTTATTCTCCTCACGTCACAGACGAAGAGACAGAGGTAAAGGAGGAAGTCCCTTGCCTGGGGCCACAGAGCTACTAAGCAGCGAGGCTGGGCTCAGTGTTGTAGCTGTGTTGTTGGTTTTTTTTTAAATTTTTAACACTTACTTATCTTGAGAGAGAGAGCAGGGGAGGGGCAGAGAGAGAGGGAGACACAGAATCCGAAGCAGGCTCCAGGCTCCAAGCCAGCTGTCAGCACAGAGCCCAACGCGGGGCTCGAACCCATGAGCAAGATCATGGCCTGAACTGAAGTTAGATGCTCAACTGACTGGGCCCCCCAGGTGCCCTGAGGCCGGGCCCAGAGCCAGGCTGGTCTACCCCGGAGCCTGGTTGTTTGCCCGCACCATCCTAACCGGCCTCCCTGCCCTGGGGTCCGCTCTCCGCTGCACTCTGCACAGCAGATGGGGCCCCAGGCCGGTCCTTCTACAGCTCCTCCCTTCTGGTCATATCAATGTCCTGCTTAAAAACAGAGCCTCTGTGGTCGCGCTCCCTGCCTCTGCTCACACTGTCCTTGTCTGCCGCTGCACCTTCCCCCTGTGACTTGCCCGATGCGTTCCTGCCTCCCTCTCTCAGGCAACCTCACAAGTCTGCCTCCCTCAGAGCCGCTGTCCGGTGAGGACCCCTCCCCCCCAGCCCCGAAGGGCGGCTGTGGCTGCTCCTGCATCCATGGCAGCACCTAAGACACAGCTCATCTAGTTGCCTGCTGAATACCCAATAGCCAGCATGGCATTTGGATCCCTAAATAGGACTTCCAGGATTTCATTCGTTCGTTGAGCATTTCCCCCGTTCCAGTCACTGTAATGGGTCTGCAGGTAGAGCGGGAGCGAGGTCGGTCCCTGTTCTCAAAGCCCACGGTAGTAGTGGGGGGACAGAGAGCAGGTGCAGCAGTGATCAGTACCCTGCTGGGGCAGCTCAGGGGGCCAGAGGGGGGACCAATCCAGCTGGGGGAACACAAGGTGGGAGTAGAGGCACCCCAGAGGGGCCTTGGCTGCCCCACACGGAGGGGAATTGTGTGGTACCACGGGCTGAGGCTGGCTGGCTTGCTTCATTCATTCATTCATTCATTCCACACATCCCTTCTCTGCCCGGCCCTGACTATTGGAGGTCCAGCAGTGACTAAGAGATACAACCTTTCCCTCGTGGAGGTTGGACCCGGGCCGCTTTGGGCAGGACTTCACCCATCACTGGAGCTCAGCGGGGCCTCGGGCACCTCTCGGCGGTAACAACACACTTCCTTCTGGGCTTTTCCTAGGTGGTCTGGGGCCTGGCTTTCTGGAGGACTAGGCGGCAGGGAGAGGCTGAGCTGGGGCTCCTGGGCCCCGGACAGGCCGGTCGGTTTCACCCGAGAGTAGACCTGACACAATAGCTCAATTGTGAGCGGCCTGGCTCCCCCCACCCGACATGTGAACATTTCTGTGATCAGAATATGTCTTGCCATTGATGGACCCATGTAGCGGGACATTGTCATGTTTTGACTGCCACCGCCTCCCACCCCCAGCTGTTATTAAGTCAGTCATATGGTTTACAGTTGATATGAGAGAATATGGTTTTGTCACTGAAGCTACCCTCGGCATGAGGTTCTGATGTGAACCTGTCTGTCACCACAAACTCCAAGTCACTAGTGGCTGAATAACCCTTCTATTCGGGGTGTTTTCTATAAATTCACAGAAAAGAATGCTGCTTATTGACTTGTTTCGTTCTCCACGTTTCCCCAGCGTGTGTCTGTCCAGGATGGCAGCGGGCTGGGGTAGAGGGAGTCTAGATCTGGGTTTGAATCCTTGCTTTTTGGCCCACTAGCGGGGGGACTGCTGGCAGACGTGCTGTGGCCTCTGCACCTCAGTTTCCTCCTCTGTAAAATGGGGACGGCACCACCCACCTCTGTGCCACATGCCCCCGTCTTTGCGGGTCTGTCTCTGTTTTACATTTGTGTGACTGTTAGATTCACCTTCTGGCTCCTTCCGCTGGGCTGCAGGCCCTAACAGAGCCCCTCCTCATCTGCTGTTTGTCGAGACCATTTCCGATGAAATGGCCTGTGATTCAGAGAGGCCGGAAGCTGGACGGACCTGCCCGGGGCCGGCCGCTGCTGTTCGTTCTAGCGTAGCTGTCAGTTGCTGTCTCCCTGAGGTCCTGTCAGGATCGCTCAAGTGTGGGCCACTGCGGACCGTGAGGGCCTGCGCTCCGATGCCGCAGCCCGTGGAGTCTCCACGTAGGGACGTAGGAAGCCCACGACTGGTCTCAGGCGCAGGGACGCGTGCTTGCCCGAGGCTCCGCCCCTCTGAGCTGGCGCCAGGGTCCCGTGGAGGCTCATCTGCGGGAGGTGGCGATAATGCCTGTCTGTCTCAGAGGCAGGCTCCTTTGACCAGCAAGGGATGCATCGAAATCAGGGAGGCACATGGTTTTCAGATGGCGTGGTGTAAACATTCTAGAACAGACTTGGCTGCCGGGGGACTTGGTGATGGGGTCAGGAAAAGAGCAGTCAGGACACCTTGAACAGAGCAGTGGAGTGAGTTGGGGAAAGACATAGACTTGGGAGCTACACCCACATGATCGCCGACTGCGTGACCTTGGACAAGTTACTTAACATCTCTGAGCCTTAGTTTTCTCGGCTGAAAAATGGGACGCTAAAACTAGGGTTTATTGAGGGTTGTATCGAGGATGAAATGAGATAATGCATTGCCTCACTTTGCTGAGCAGGTACCCGGAAAATCACTGTGGGAAGAGGGGTGGACGGAGAAACGGCTTCGCTGCTGCCCAGGAGCCGACAGCGGTGCAGTCCCACATTTTGTTTGTCCCACCACGACTGCCGTTATTGAGGAAGGATTAATTCGATTTCTGCTCGCCCGGCCTGTGAGGTCAATCAGAGCCTCTCCCCAGCCTGGGCAGGGAGTGCAGGGAGCTGCCACGGCCCCGGACTGGAGCGGGGCAACGGGCAGCGGCTGCAGCCCCAGAGGCCTGTGTTACAGCAGCGCATGCTTAGCGTCGGCTTTTCAAACTGCTTCCAAGAGTTCGGGGAGTCCACTGAGAGCTCTGGGGGCCGCAGGAGAGAAGACGACCAGTGTCAGCTGGTGTAAGACCCATCGGCTTGGCTGCCATGTGCTCAGGCTTGGTGATGGAGATGGAGTCGGGGGAGGGGTCCTTACCTCTCCCTCCGCACCCCCAGGACAGGCCCCGCATTGGTCTCTGTGCTCCATAGACCCCCTTTGGCTTGGAGGTAGCTCATTTCCTCACCTACTGGCAGAACTGGCAGGAGACCAGCAGGCAGATAAGCAGTGCCCGTGTAGGGGGGGGATGCTCTTACTGTAAGGTTGGGGTCAGATGTACCCAAGGTCCTCTCGTCGGTGTGTCTGACCCCCCCTTAGTGTGGACAAATGGACATGGTACCGTTCAGTCCAGACATAAAGCCCCCCTCAGCCTCCTGGGAGGACCCCGAGTGTGGGTGATGGTAGTGGGCCCCACACAGGCTCGGCCTCATGGGATTTTCCAGCAGCCCTAGCGGGATGTCCAGGATAGAGAGAACCTGGGTCTCTGCTCTTCCGTCTCTGCCCCTCTGACCGTCGTGGTTCACGACACTCAGTGACTAACGTTTTTTGAGGGTTTGCCACACAGCCAGCACTGCCTTCCCATGTGCTCCTCCTAGAAAGCAGTGGAGCTGGGTTCAAGTCCTGGTGACGGCACGTACTAACCACGTGGCCTTGGGCACATCGCGTAACCTCTGTGCCTCAGTTTCCTCACCTATGCAACAGTGATGAACGGCGGTTACCTGTGTCATGGGTCGGTTGTGAAGACGCCCCGAGCTGGTTAGCGTCTGGCTCAGGATGAGTGCAGCCTAAATGTTAGCCGTTACTAAGCGAAGGGTAGTAGTATTATCCCGGTTTGCAGAAGAGGAAACAGGCTTAGAGAGGCCAAGTGTTCTTAGCCAGAGTCCCACGGCTCCTGAGTAGAAGAGGCAGGATTTGAACCTAGGGCATGACTGGGGCATTACTCTGCGTCAGTTTGTAAAACTGCAGGTGGGCACGTGGGGAGCATTTGGCCGGCGTGGGCAGTGGTCTTCTTGGCTTTCCCCCGAGCGCTGGTGAGTGGAGAGCCTTTCCTAAGTAACCGAACTGGCCCCTGGGAGCGCTCATAATCCCACAGCCCGGGCAATAGCTGACCCGTGACACACATATCACAGAAGGAGAAGGGAGGGATCAGTGAAGAATTTCTGTTTGGAAATGTTATCTAATGCTGAGTGCTTTCAAGGGACTCGGAATGTGGAGCCCGCGCTGTACCCCCTGCCCGGGGGTACCGAGGAAGCCTGATCCTCCCCTATTTCCCTGCTCCATACAGCCTGCTGGAGACCTGGGCTCCCGTCCGGTGCTCGGCGGGCTCAGGCGGCCGTGGGCGTGCGGGGACAGCCAGGACAGAGCCCCAGCAACGGAAACCTCTAGCTAACGTGCCCCCTCTGGTTCTGGACCCCTTGGGTGCTGTCCTGCCCCAGCCGAGGGGAGAGCAGAGGCTGCTGGGTTACAGGGAACTTTCTGAACAAGGGTTCCCGGCTCTGGCCGGACAGCATTTACTTTTGCTTTTGCCTCAGCATAGTGTCTAGCCAGGGTGCATGGGAACCCAAAACTTAAGAACGACTTCCCACGTCCTTGGGCTGCCCGTCTCCCCCCAAGCACACACCTACACACAGGCACACACTCACGCACGCACCCCGGCTGTCAGGCCGTGCCCAGGAGCCGCCTGCCTTCACCCCAAAGGCTCTTTGTCTGAGGCAGAGTGGGGCTTGCCGATGAGGCCCCGGAGCCCCAGCCCACGGTCTCACGCCCCCAGAGCAGCCACCCTCTGCCCAGGGGTCCACAAGTCCCACCCCAGGAGATGCCGTGTTTGGCTCCAAGTGAAAGCAGGAGTGACCCCCTCTGGGGTCCAGCTGCACACACCCCCAGCTGGAGGGGTCAGGGTTCGTGAACCCCCAGACATGGGGTCAGCCGCTGCCTCTTGCCCCCTGTCTCTTGGTGCCACAGTGCTGGCCCCTTACCTCTTCACTCCTGATTGGCGTCCCGGGGCAGCTCCTCACATGCTTTACCCCAGCCGTCAGCAGGGCAGCCTGTCCATGGCCTCCAGGAGGGGTCCCCGAGTCGCAGGCCGGACTGGCCGCCGAGCAGCCCTGCCTCACTGGCCTCTGCTTGCTCTCCTCTGCTCCACAGCCAGGCTTGGGCCAGGGATGGGGCGGGGGCTGGCCGGGGGTCCTGCTGGGACTGCCTACAACCTGCCTCCTTTCCCGGTGGGGGCCGGCGGCTGCCTCAGTGCCATGCTCTGCGGGTCCGGGACTCGGGCAGGACGGCTCGGAGCTCGGGGTCCGTCCTCAGGCCGTCTACAGCAGCCTCATTTGAACTCCCCACTCCTTTGTGGAGCCTTTACATGCCGCCGGAGGAAACTGTGAGCACAGCCTGACCCTGGTTGGCTGCAGCCACTTCTCTCCACCCACCAGTGCAAGAGGATCCCCCAGGCCCCAGAAAGGCTCCGGGCCTCCCCTCAGCCCCAGACAGAGGCGGGCCGCCCAGTGATGTCACACTAGCTCCGGCCCCAGCTGGCCCGGCCCCTCCCGCCCCAGCCCGCTTTGGCGGCCCCCTCCTTCCCTGGCAGAGCAGCCTGGCCCGCCCGCCCCTAGTGCTCTGCCGAGGCACAGAGCTTCCTCTCCGACTCAGGTAGTGGGCTCAGATCTGCACCAGCTGCACAGGCAGCGGGGCACAGGTCCTCCCCCTGGATGGCTCCCTCACCCCTGCCCTGCCCTCACAGGACCCCGGGTGGGCAGGCAGGGCAGCCCGGCACAGATGGCCTCTCCCCACGGGCGCCCTTTGCAGAGGCCTCGCTCTCACCTCTAAGCCCTGGGGAGGGAGCCTGAGGCCGTCTGCACAGAAGCCAACAGGATCTGTGCTGACAGCTCGCAGGAGGCAGTGGCCCAGGACCCTGAAATAGCACCAGTTTGGGGCATGCACAGGAGAAATGCCTGTCACTTCCCACCTAGAGGAATTGATTAAGTCATATCACCCATCTGGCATCCCTTTCATGCATCGGTAAATGAGCTCAGACTAGTAACCTACCTCTACGGACTCCGTGGGGTCGTGCAGGAAAGGGCTTGGTGCGGGACAAGGGCGCCTCGGTGGGCTGGACTCAGCGCTCAGGACTCAGGCGGGCCAGGGGTCACGCTCCCAGAACCCCTGTGGTGACCTCGCATGGGGCTCTTTGAGAAGTGCATAATGGGAGTCACCAGTCAGAGTCTGTGACTGTTCGTAGAGTCAGAGCAGAGAGGAGAAGACAGCCCTGGACCCCCACGAAGTGAGCGATTCTATAGGCTTGTCCGCACCGGCAGGCTGAGGAGGGAGGCTGGCGAGCACCGGGAAGGGCACGGCCGGGGGCAGGTGGTGGCTCTGCCCGTGCCGCAGCTGTGGGAGATACTGGTGGTGACTTTTCTTTCCTCTTTAAAAAAGTTGAGTGATGGGGCGCCTGGGTGGCCCAGTTAAGTTTCCGACTTCATCTCACGGTTTGTGGTTCAAGCCGTGCATTGGGCTCTGTTACTCAAAAATGAATAAACATTAAAGAATAAAAATTTTTTAAATGTTGAATGATGAGGGTGGGGGTGGTGATTCTTGGGTACAAATCGGGAGAGACTCTTCGCCAGGGCTCCCCCTGCCCTCGGGCGTAGCTGGCCCCTGAGTGAGCAGCGCTGCGGTGTCCTCCACACCTCGGGATTGCCGCCCCCCCCCCCTTTGCAGGGAGCAAACTTCGTTTCCCACCGCAGCCTCTTGCAGCCCGCTCAGAATCCCTCCCTTTTCCGTCTGTCAGTCCCATTTCTTTTTAGAAGGCGAGTCCTCACCAGAAGACCACAGTATCTTACAGGCCATGACATTAGCCAGATGGTAGGAATGGACAGAAATGCTCCCCACAACTGCTGTGGGGGGGGGGCTCCCCGTACTTGGCACAGAAGCTGTGGGAGGTGGAGAGAGGGGGTCAAGATCAGCAGAAGTACATAGGATGGAGCTGAATCCTTCTTCTGGAGCAGCAGCCTGTCAGCCCGGAGGCTGGCCTGTTTCCTCCTCTTTCCCTTCCTCCTCCTCTCTCTGTCTCTCTTCTCCAGGATGTGTTTATTGGGAAGCAGCTCTGAGCCGTCCTCACAGAGCCTGCAGTCAGGAGGGGAGACAGACAGACCAACGCAGGAGAAGTGCTGGGTACTCAGCGGGGATCTAGGCAGGAGGCCAGATTAAACCTGGCAGGGCAGTCGGGCAGGCTCCCGGGGGAGGTGGTGTTTCAGCTGGAACCTGAGCGGTGGGTGAGAATTAGCAGGTGCGAGTTGGAGAGACAATGGTTCTGAGCAGAGGCAATAGTGTGTAAGGACCGGGCGGCAGATTGGCCCCAACAATCAACAATATCTCCTGGTCCAAATCGAGATCTTGACACTTCCCCCATTGAGAGGTAGGACCTTTGTCCCCTCCGTTTGCATCCGGGTGGGTTCGTGACTTACCTATGACCAGTAGAATGCAGTGGAAATGCTCTGGGCGAGAGCAGACGGCGCATCTTATGCCTTGTTCACTGGGACTCTCTCTTGGAGGCCTGAGCCACGCTAGGCCCTGAGAAATCCCGCCGCCCGCAAGCCGCCGGGCGCGGGCCATGTGCGGCATGGGCCCCAGCTGCCAGCCAGCATCAGCCCCCAGATGTGGGAGGAAAGCTGCCTCCCTGTGATTCCAGCCACGCGTCGCCCCCCAGCTAGAGCCTTCCTACCGAGGCCCCAGACCTCGAGAGCCGAGCTGAGCCGCCATCCCGTCCCGTAGCTGAGTCCCTGACCCGCAGAATCCATGAGGGCAAGAAAACGGTTGTTCTGGGCTGCTGCGTTTTGATGGTCATTTGTTACACAGCAGTAGTAACTAGAGGAGTTAGGGGCAGTTCCTCCCGGGCCGAGAGAAGTGCATTTGGCTGAGGGGAGGAGGGGAGCGAGGCAGAGCCTTGTCAGCGGCGGGACGTTATCCAAGGACGATGGGAAGCCACTGAAGGGTTCTGAGCAACTTGCTTTTATTTCTGAAAGGCCCCGTCAATGACGGAGTAGAGACGGGGTTGGTAGGAGCCACAGGTAGGCGTCCGGAGCCGGTGGGGCTGCAGCTGTCCTGGTGAGAGAGGCGGTGGGAGGCAAGGGGACTCGCTGGGTCCAGGGGAGTTCCCAGGACCCCCCACCCTCGGGAACCGGGGCAGCCCAAGTTCCTGATGACCAGAGAAAATCTGCTTTCACAGTTCAAAGTCCCTGGGACCCCATCACGTCGGGGAGGGACACCAGGATGGCCGTGCCCTGTCCCCTGCTTGCACCTCCCTGGCCCCTGTGGTGGCCTTGGGCAGCCAAGGATGCTGCTAGAGAGCCTGAGTTGTGGAGTCAGATTACCGTTGTAGCACTCAGGAGTGCCGTGCCTCAGTGTCCTCATCTGTAAAACAGAGATGGTACAAGGACTGGCCTCCTAGGGCTCTTGAGAGAATTCAGTAAGACGTGACACGTTAAGTGTAGCACACACTGGCTAGTACACAGTGCACCCTCAGGGGTGCCCATGGTCATTTCCATCCACTCCTTCTCCAGGCCGTGAGTTCCCCCCCGCACCAGGGCAGGTGTGGGCGTGGGCCGTACCAAGCTCTCCTTCTGTACAACCCAGGACAGCGGAGGGAATAAATGAGTGACTGGCTGGGGAGGATGAGGGGCCATGGCTCAGGGTCTAGCAGGCCTGGGCTCAGACCCCAGCTCTGTCGGCAGCCTGGGCAACCTTCTTACTCTCTTGCAAACTTTGCTGCCTCATTAAGATGACAACAACAATAACGATAGGGGTGCCCCGGTGGCTCAGTCTGTAGAGCATCTGACTTTCGATTTCAGCTCAGGTCGTGAGCTCGGGGTCATTGCGATCGAGCCCTGAGTGGCTTGAGATTCTCTCTCTCTGTGTGTCTATCCCTTGTCTCTCTTTCTCCCTCTGCTTCTCCCTGGACACGCGCTTGCTCTCTTGTGCACACGCTCTCTCTCTCTCTTTCTAAAAATATAAGTAAGTCGAAAAACCTTAAATATTCAGTAAGTCCTTCTGGTGTGGCAGGACTTGAACTCCGAACTCCATCTTTGAGGCAGCTGCCCAACTCCCTGCTTCCCAGCTACTGCTTTCTTCTGGACTCCTCAGAGTCTCTGCGTATCTACGATTTAGGGATTAACTAAGGATTTGAGGGCAATTTGTACAGTAATTTCAGAGCTCCGCCTTCCTTAGCTATCTCCCTTCTGGCACTTTCCCCTTCACTTTCCATCCTTGATGTCCAACTTCTTTCTCTTTTTCCCAGCCAGTAGCACTGCCGCGTTCCGTATCGGTTCCGTCCTCCTGCATATCACCCGGAACCGGAAGAGCGCTCGTGTGCTTCCCGCCTCTCAGAGAGCCCGTGTCCTCTAGTTTCTGCTGCTCCGGGTGGTTCTCAAGTGCTTTCAAGCAGCTGTCTCTGTATACTGTTCAGATCTCATTGTTGTTGGTGACCAGAGAGTTAGTTCAGTACAGTCCACTCTTCCATTTTGGTACCTGGAACCCCCACATCCCAAATGGATCTGTCTTCTCCCCCAGACCTCCGGTGCTCCCGCTGCTGTCCGCGCCCTCAGCAAGCCCGTCATTCAGTCCTCTGTCCTCCCTCCTCTTGGTCATGGTCTGTTGGGCAATACCAGCCTCAGTAATTCAAAGATTGACTCAGCTCCGTGTGCCCTCCTGGCACCCCAAGACATGTGTTGTCCCCACAAGCCCCTTAGACAGCTGCTTGTGCTTTGCTAGGCATCAAGCTCCACGGTTTCTTTTTTTTAATGTTATTTATTTATTTATTTATTTATTTTTTTTTTTTTTGAGAGACAGAGAAAGACAGCGCGAGCAGGGGAGGGTCAAAGAGAGAGGGAGACACAGAATCTGAAGCAGGCTCCAGGCTCTGAGCTAGCTGTCAGCACAGAGTCCGATGCAGGGCTCGAACTCACGAACCGCGAGATCATGACCTGAGCCGAAGCTGGACGCTCAACCGACTGAGCCACCCAGGCGCCCCAAGCTCCACGTTTTCTAGACATCATTTTTTCTCCTCTCGTAACGTGTGAGGGAAGTGTTCCCACCCTGTTCTACAAAGACCGAGGCTCAGCAACATGGAGGTCCTCGCGCCAGGCCACGAAGCTCAAGGTAATGCGACTGGGATCAAGACCCGCATCCAAACTAGCAGGCACCCAGTTGTCCTGAAAACAGATAGCATCTCTTTAATTCAAATATACTTTCTCTTGTTTTAAGTTCTCTGACATCGGGAGGCCTCTTAAAGTGAACAGCATGTCAGGGGCTGACTGGTAGCGCTTTTTTCTTTTCTCACTAGAACGGGACATTGTTAGCAGTGGATGACTTCTCAGATTGAAGGTCAAGGAAGTATGGCCGTGTTAGCGCTGGGGCTCCAGTGAGGCTGACCCGTGACTGGGGGACAAAGAAGCAGGTCCCCTCCTCTCCTGGTTATCCAGTCTTGGAGAGGCCTGGGGGAGTGTCCTCAGGAAGCCTGTGGAGCTGCCAGAGGCCTCCCTCCCTCCAGATTTAATTCAACAGCTGCCTAAGCCGAGACAGAGCTAGCGGGTCCCCTCCTCTCCTGGAGACGCCGTGGCCGGGTCCTGTGACTTGCCGCCCCACATCTGGCGGGGGAGCCACGTGCTCCTTGGCCCTGGTGAGGAGTCTGGAGACGCGCTTATGGGGAGATTCTGAGGCAGCGCCGCCGTGCATGCTGCGCTGCCGAGTGTCACCGAGGGTGTCCCCGCACGTGGAAAGCCCTTTGAGGACACCGTGTCTGTTAGGTGCTTGCCAAACAAATGTATCCAAGATGTCAGCTCGGGATGCGTGCTCGGTTACGAAGTAGCTTTGAGAGCCTATCGCTGGCTCGTGTCTGACCTGTGTCATTGCCACCTTCCCACCGCACCTGCCAGAGAGCAGACCCAGGGCGGCCCTTCCCTCAAGTGCAGACATCACCTAATGGTCGAACACATTTGCTGTTCAGTCAACAAATATTTATTAAGTCCCATCTGAGCACCAGAGTTTGGGCTCCAGGTCAATTTGCCCAAAGCCAATTTGCTGAGATGTTTAGTGGACTGGTTTTCATTTTGTCTTTGTAACAGTCTTGTCAGGAATGTTCGACTGGCCTCATCTGCCCTCCCCTTGCTGCAGCTGACGCGGGGGCCTGTCCCCAAGAGGGGAGCCCGAGGAGCAGCGGGGAGAGAGGCTTCGTTTCAGCTCTGTATCGTCATAACAGACCCTTCACAGCAATTTTCCAAAGCTGTTTAAAATCATCTCATCCGCCATAAAAATTTTAAAAACTGTTGCTTTTTGGAACACTGCGTCGGACAGGATCTGTGCCCCGAACGGGAGATGAGGGAGGGCCTGGGGATGGATTTTTGGGTCCGAGGGGGAAGGCCAAGCCCCCGTGCACACACCCGGCCGTGCTTGTGTCCCAAGGAGCGGCCGAGCTCCTGCTGATCTTGCTCATCTTTCCTGGGGCCTGAAGAGGCCGCCAAGCAGATAACTGAGGGCTCCTGGCCAGAGATGGATGAGGGCGCTTCCCAGGCCTGAGGCCAGGCTGGGGGCACCAGGCGGGTGACCGGTGTCAGCAGAAGGCCCAAGGGCAGAGCCTGGGACTGTCCCGCCCTGGGCTCTGTCTAGAGCCTCTCACTGGAGGACCAGCACATAGAAGCCCGTGATAGTTGTCTGCTGGGTGGCTGCGTGGGAATGCGAGCCTTCGAAACAGGCTCTCTGTGTCACATCCAGGGGTTCTGACTCAGCGTCTTGGGGCTAAGGGCAAAACAGTGCTATTTGGGAGTCTGGCTAGAAGCAGAAGGGAGAGGGGACCCAGGGTAAGAAAGACAGCCTCCCTGCCATTGTGAGGCTGCGCCCAGGCCTCTAAGGGGCTACGCCAGGCCTGCCCCAGGCTGGCTCTGGGTGGGGGGTGGGGGTCCCCTATAACTCCTACTCCATTGTTCTGGCTCCCAGCTGCCCCCGCCTCAGCCCTGCCCTCTCCTCTTCCCGCCGCTCTTTCTGCCAGGCAGCTGCAGGAAGAGGGCAGTACGCATGCTCAGCGTTCAGGGCCGTCCTGCCACACGTGGCTGGGGCCGCAGAAGGACATCTGCTCAGACTGCTGGCACGTGCAGGTGGATGATGGTCCTGTTCCCGGCATTAGCCCCTCCCCGCACGGCAGGCCAGGTCCCATTTGTTGTCTCCCTTGAGCCGCGCAGTGGGCCTGGGAGCCGGAGGGCAGCGATGATTTCCTCTTACAGATAAGGAAGATGGGAGTGTGACAGTGTTACGGTCTCTAGGGCTGTCCTCATTTATTGTTTCCTGGTTACCTGGCATTGTGCCTGCCACGTGCCTTGTCCTGCCGAATCTCCCCGGCACCTGCGGCGGGCAGGGCTCCCATCAGCCTCGGGCGCTTCGCCTCCCTGAGCTCCTTCCTCCACTCAAAATATGAAAACCCACCTTCTATGACCGCGCCGGTACAAAGACACAAATACGTTAATGTGGAGTCTTAAAGCATTTGCTGGCCTAAAGTTTTACTCTTTATTCTCAGTCTAAAAGAAGTTAGAACGTTTCCGGGAGCCCCCGAAAGTATCGTGAGCCTTACGCACTGCGCACGCGGTGCCCAGCGGATAACTGAGCCCCAGCTGTCAGTCCCCGCTTCCTTTCCCACAAACCCAGAATCTAAAAGTTCTAGAAAAACAGCAAGCCTCTTTTCGAAAGTTTGGCTCAAATTCATTTGGAGGCAAAATCTGACTTGAATCGACGTGAGGTTCTGTGTCGTCCTCAAGCCGCTTAATGTCCCCACCCACGTGTCTAGGGAGCCGCTCCGACTCTGCGGCGCGGTCAGAGGACAGGCGGCCTCTGCACCACATCGCATGCTGACGTTGGCTGTCGCCTCCCCCGCCCCCCAGCGGACGCCGTTGTCTGCTCCCTGCTCTCCTCTCCTGGATCATAAGCTCCTGAGGACAGGACCATGTTAGGTTCATTTCATGAACGCAGATTTTAACCATTTCCCCATGAATCCGTCATTTCCCTCTTCTCAAAGAGCCCGGAGGGATCAGCCATTCACGAGTTTATAGCTGGAGTCCAAACCCATTGTGAGCGTGTGATTAGGACGGCGCAGTCCCTGGCGTGTCTGTCGCTGGAGCTGCTCCCCAGAAGCAGGAGTGAGGGAGATGTGCACCCGGGTCCCCGGAGGCAGACGTGGGAGACAAGTTCCGGGGAAGCAGTAACCCTGGCCGACCGCTCCTGGCTCGCAGGCTCGGCGCTAGCCGGTCACGTCAGTGTGTTTGGAACCATGTGGTAGGAACAGGTGTATGTGGTGAGAACCTTCACGGTCCTCCTTCGAGGGCTGAGAAAATCGGTTAGAGAGCCCAGGTAGCCTGCCAGAGGGCGTGCAGCGAGGGCGAGAGGGAGCTGTTTTCACGACATTCGGGGGACACCTGAGGCTCATGCCGCGCTGAGGCAGGAGACGTGGGGCCGGGTGATCAGCGGCCACAGAGCGCGGCGGAAGGCCTGCCCGCCATCCCTGTGCGGGACCCCCATCCAGCTGTCCCATAGATGTTTATGGAGGATCTACATGCGCCAGACGTGAGATCATTTGAAAGACTGATGGGACCAGTTCGTGGACTAGGGAAGGATGGGGTGGGTGGGAGCAGACTAATGTCTGCTCCACGGGGTGTCGAGGGGCGTTTCTGAAAGGGAGGGTCATGTGAGCCAAGGCCCCGGTGACTGGAAGGAGGGAGCCATGCAAAGGGAACAGCACATGTGAAGTCCATGGGATGGGAACGAGCTCAGCCTGTTTGAGGAACAGAAAGGCCAGTGTGACCACGCAGAAGGGACAAGCGGGAGCATGCGGATTGGGGGGCAGGCGACGTGAGAGGGGCAGGCCGGGGCAGGTCCTGTGAGGCCCCTCAGGCCAGGTGAGACCTTGGGGTTTTATCCAGAGTGCGGCACAGGCCCCTGGAGGGTTGTAAGCAGGAAAACATGCTTTGTTTTGAGTTTTCTCTGTGTCCCTCTTGGTGCTGGGTGGGGAATGGTCCAAGGGGAGAAAGAATGGAACTCAGAAGACCATTAGGAAACTGGAGGGGCCGTCAAGGTGCGAGGCAGGCAACGGGCACCAGGGCAGTGTTGAGAAGACGGTAAACAGTGGGCAGAGTCAGATTTTGGAGGAAGAGTTGACAGGAACCCAACATGACTCTAATATGGTAAGGATCCAGCTGTACTTTTTAGTACCTTGAAGATGTGCCACTTGGGCACCCTAGAAACAAAGCTCTGGGAGCAGAGTAGGGACCCCCAGATTGGACTTTCATGTTGTGTTGGGCACTGCGCACCCCACACAGCTGTACATGACAGTCCTGACCACAACCAGCACTGACAGTTGGGCACTGTCCTCCAGGAGTGTGGGGGAAACAGGTGGCAGCAGGGAGTTGGAGCAAGGAGATGCCACCCCGGACACCCCTAGAAATACTCGGGGCAGTTGGGAATGAGGTTGAGGGACCGCAGTTGTGCTGGGAGAATCTAGAGACCATGCTTGAATCGCGGTGAATGTTCTCACATGCCGAAGCAGACCGGAAGAGCCTTGTGACGTAGCCCACTTCTTGAACTAGTTCTCATCCTTGAGGTGGCTCCTGACGTGGATGCCAATATCTGGAGACGCACAGAGAGCCCAGGGTCTCCTTGGGCTTGCCAGGAATTGCTTTCAGCAGAGATCCATAGGTCCGCGGCCCCAAACCTAGACGGGGGCGCTTTGCAGCAGGCACCGTCAGGGAGACCCAAGAACTTTTACCTGTGGCCCTGGAAAAATCAGGAGGGAATGTTCCTGCATCTTCCCTGGTTAAGGACTCCCAAGCCTGCCCTGGGTTCTCCAATAGTAGGTCGGGAGTGGGTCATTTCAGGGACACCCACTCAAGGCCCTGCAGGGAGTACAGGCAGTGGGTGCACAGGCTTCCGTCAGTCCCACCGGCCTCCAGACCATCCACTGGCCTCCCTCCCATCCTCCCTGGGCCCGGCCAGATAGATCCCAGCGCTGAGGCGGAAACCCTGGGGGGCAGGGGGCAGGTTTCCCTGAGCGCTGGTCACTGCCTCCTTGACGCTGCCCTGGTATTTTCCAGTTGCTGCCCCACATCTGCTCTCTGGCACCCTGCCTTGTGCCCAGTGGCTGACCTGGCTGGATTCCCCCAATGGGCCTCCTCACCTTCTGGCTTTGGGTGGGGTGTGGCCAGTGGCAGGTGCCGGCAGGAGAGGAAGGGGCGAGAAGGAAGTGAGGACAGGTGCACTGCCAGCTCCCTCCCCGCAGGACCATGGCCGTCTTGGTGCCGTGGGAGTCGGCTGGCCTGGCTTTGGGTTCTGCCTTTCCGTCCTATTACTTCTGAGGTGTACCTGTCCTCTGCCTCTGCTTCCTCATCTAAAACCTGAGATAGCGTGCGCCTGGCTGGCTCAGTCGGTTAAACGTCTGACTTCAGCTCAGGTCATGATCTGGCAGTTTGCAAGTTCGAGCCCCGCGTCGGGCTCTGTGCTGACAGCTCAGAGTCCACCTCCAGTCCTCTGTCACCCTTTCTCTCTGCCCCACCCCAGCTTGCATGCGCGCGCACTCTCTCAAAAATGAATTAACATTTTAAATAAAATAAGATAAAATTAAATTAAATTAAATTAAATTAAATTAAATTAAAATAAAATAAAAACTGGGATCGCAATACTACCTGCCCAGGAGAGCTGGGGGAAGTAAGTGAATTAATGTGCAGATACCCTGGTGCAGTGCCGGTATGCAGTAGGTGCCCCATAGATGCTGGCCCTCTTTAGTAAGCTGGAGCCCCATTATCCTGGACTTCCAATGCATTTGGGTCTTTTGAAGATCACTGATTTATTTTAGTATCTCTCCAGACAGAGTCCGTTAGCTCCCCTTTTTGGTTTGCCTGCCCGTGTCCCCAGAGCCAGCCCCGCAGAGCGTCACCACAGTCCTGTAGCAAAGAAGCGCCCCAGCCTTTGTGCGCAGCCGCAGTCTGCAGCTGGCTTACCCAAGGAAGGCCAGTATCTTAAACGGGGAAAGCCGGCTCCCGGAAGGCCCACGTGTACACAAGAATTCGGAATGTTTATTGAGCACTCACTCATCTTCCCCACAGCCCTGGGAGGCAGGTCCTTTTGTTATTTTGCCATTTTCAGGTGCAGAGCCTGAGGCTTAGGAAGTTGCCGGACTTGCCCACAGCCCCACCCTGAGCAAGTCCGGCCCCTCTCAGCTCCCGGATCATGTGCCACTGTCACAGACCCCAGGGACCAGGTCGTTTCGGATAATTGAGTCCACCAGAAAGCCGTGAGGTGTTTCCTTAATCATCTGATGTTTACATTTTTTAAAATCCATTCTTAAGTTTTTCACACCGACTCGCACACGCGCACACACACGTGTGCACTGGCCTCCGTGAATCCGGGTGAATCACGATGCTGGCCTCTCCTCGGTGACTCAGGCATCTCCGGACACTGACTTTACTGCAGGCACAGGGCGGAGGGCACCGTGTGCCCCGTCAGCCCTGCGGGCCCCAGGCAGCTGTGTTTGTTGTTGCCTTCCTGGCTCTTCCGTCCATGGCAGCGACCTCCCTCCCTGCCTGGCCCCCCCCATTCCTCTCCTGGTTTGTTGCTTCTTGCCAGCAGAGCCCCAGAAACCCAGCCCAAGTCTTCTGAACAAGAGGATCCAGGCACCACACTCGTTTCAAGGGCTCTCCTGTGGGTCACGTCCATGATGCCCAGTGCCCGAACTTGATGGCACCAATTTCGGGAGCACCAGAGCTGTGGCCTTACAAATACCTACCATCTGTTACACACTCGGTGCATGCCTGGCGTGGGGGGAGGAGGTGCTTTTACATGGATTATTTCATCAAAATCCTCAGAAACAGAACCTTCCAGGAGGATTGATTCTGTCTTGCATTTTAATCAATGAGGGAGTTCAGGCTCCGAGAGGCTTGGGAGCCTGCGCACGGCTGCACAGGCAGTCGGCGGCCAAGCCAGGATTGGATCTGGGCCGGTCTGAATCCAGAGTCCGCAATCATCAAAGGCTTTGAGTTCTCCGACTTCCCAGCGGTGTGACGGGGGGCCACTTAGGAGACCCTCCCTGACCCTCATCCTTCATGTCAGTGCTGTGCATTCCCAGAACCGTGATGAAGGTGGGGACAGATGTCGTGTGCCGGTCTCCTCGTGGGCGCTCGGTGTTGCGTTCCCCGGGCTCGTGACTGTAGCCCGTCTCAGATCAGTGGTCCTCAAGCTTTTGGGGCCTCAGAATCACCCGAGGGCTTGGTGAAACACCGTTTTCCAGGCCCCACCTCACACTTGCCGATTCTGCAGGTCTGGGGTGAGGCCTGAGAATTCGTATTTCTAACAAGTAACCGTGAGGACCGTGTTGTAGGAACCGTTGCTCGAGACAAAGGAGTTTTCCAAGGCGGTGAGTGCGGGGTGGCCCAGCAGGGACCCATCACCTGCTGTTGACGGCTGTTGCGTGTGAGCAGATGCTGGGCACGCACGGAGCAGGGAACGTGTGGTTTGGCTTTTTGCAGCTCTTTCCTGGGAGCTGGCTCTATATTGTTGGTCTTCCCCTTTCCCTCCCCTGCGTGTCAAGACCTGGGAAAATGGAGTGTTTAAGCAGCATGATGACGTATGGACTGTGAAATGCGGTTCATTTGACCAATTTCATTAACACGATTTCCAGTCGCTTTCCTGGTACAGGATAGGAGGTAACAGGCACATGACAAAGATAATAAGTCACCTTGCAGAAATTACTTGTATAAATTCTCCAACTCTCACCCCCGCCCCCGAAAACATTGATGAGGCCAGGCATATTTGCCTTCACAATTGGGATTTTAGGTTTATTTGTATGTTGCCGTGACTGTGTGCCCCCTCGCCAGGCTGGAAGGGCGGGGACACCGCGTCACTCTGGGTGCCACACGGTGCCGCACCCACCACAACAGGTGCTCCGCTGAGGTCATTGTTGGAGAGCCTGGTGGCACAGTGGCAGGTGCTAGAGTCAGAGGGACCTGGTTCGAGCCCGAGGCCTGCCCTTCCTAATTGAATGGCGTTGGGCAAGAAACTTAACTTGGGCCTTTGTTTCCCCCTTTCTAAATAGGAGAGGGTAAAAATAATACCTGTGTTTCATGGAGCTGTTGGGAGAATTAAATGGCATAAAGTATCCACAGTGCCTGCCACCCACTCCTTTATTTTTCCCTTGGTGGTCATCCTGCCAGGCAGGCCGGTGCACTGGTGTGAGCGTGGGCTCCGGAACCACAGGTTCGAATCCTGGCTCCGCCGCTCACTAGCCGTGTGGACTCGAGCAGCGATTCGTGTCCTCTCTCTGCTTCAGTGTCCTCATCCGTAAAGCAGGGGATGAAAAGGCACCCATGGCAGAGTTTTTGACCAGTGAGGACTTGTGCACGGAAGGCTGAGCCGCGGGGCCGGTCCACAGTCCGCGCTGACTGTATCCCCTTCCACATCTGCAGAGGGGGCGGAGCCCCTGGGGAAGGCAGCTCGGCCACAGAAGGGGGACACAGGAGGAAGGGCACAGTAGCTCCGGGGGGCTGCCCTTCCTGAGATGGCCCCCCAGCCCCCCCGGAGAGAGCAGAGCAGCAGGGCAGGGGCGCGCTCCCTGAGAAAAGCCATCAGCGGCTTCAGCGGCTTCTGCGCCGGGAGCCCCTCTCTCTGCAGCCCTCGGGAAGGCCGCTCCGTCTCCAGCTGCTTTTGATTACTCTCACGAGCCCGGGAGCGTGCCGCGGCGGCACCCCCCCTCTGCAGAGCCGCCTTGGCCTGCAGACGTCACCCTCTCTCCGCTACCTGCCAGGCTGGGGCTGTGCGGGGTGGGGTGCCCCCCTCCGCCCCCTGGCAGGGACGAGCCCCCGCCCGCCCGCCCGCAGGCCTGCCTTCGCCTTTCTTCCTCTGCCAGGCTCACTCCGGGCGGCCCTGGGCCTTGGCCCTCCTCCCGGGCATTGTCAGAGAAGCTTCCAATACCTCGAAATCCCCCCCGGGGGGAGGGAGGACCCTCCCCGTCCCCTTTAACGTGGAGCCCAGACGGCCCTGGTTTCTATGTGCGCAGAGTGCTTGGTAAACAGAACGCTTGAGCCCTGACTTGCTGGAAGGGGCGAATCCCAGCTGATGCCCCAGACGCTCAGCCTATTTTGGGCCTGGTCTCTCCCCTGCCGAGGTCTGTGGTCAGAGTGTTCATCTGCGTGCCCCCCCCACCCCCGTACCCACCATGGGGGTTGAAGGGCCAGGGGAGCCGGTTTCACGTTCCTTTCCTCCTGGGGCACTGGTCCTGCCCCTGGGCTGCGCCCACTGATGCCTGGTCTCCGCTTAGTAAATGCTCTTGTCCCCACTCCCCCCGTGAATGCTGTGATTCAGCGCACACAGAGAGGAGCTTCACTTAAGAAAGAAAGTATTCAAGGCCGCCATCCAGCTCGGGCAGGCGCCGGGAGACAGCTGCCAGCTCCTGCCGGCTGGACTAGCAGGGCCGTGTGCCCTCCACACACAGGGGTCTCTCCTCCGTCCTTCTCTTTTTCTTTTCTTTTTTTGAGACCCACAGTCTCTTTGGGTTACTGGACCAGACGCAGTTTAAATCTGTGTCCAGAATACCCCATTAATAAGTAGCAGATTAATAGTCTCCTGGAATTGAGAGAACCTCACCCATTCCACCAAATGTGTTGGAGGCCTCTGTGTTCTGGCTCTGCGGGAGCCGGAGCAGCCTCGGGGACCCCGGCTTAGTGGCCTGTGGTCCTTTCCCCGCCTGAGACCCCTTCTGTGTTGCTTGCTAGCTCTGGGTCCTGTAAACGCCCATCAATAATAACAGCCACCGCGTCCACCGTGAAGTCTACGGTCACTGTGTGCCGGGTGCAGTGTGAGGCTGTTTAGCACCTGAAGGAGCCCGCAGCTCCCTGGGGGGCCAAGAGTAGGTTCTTCTAGTCCCCATCGTGTAGATGAGGAAGGGAGTCCTACAGGAGTTGAAAGTCTTGCCCAGGGTCCCTCAGAGCAAAGCCTTGCCCCGAGAACTGACTCAGATCTTGGTTTCTCTGCTGCTGTAACATAAACTATGTCTGTGAAACATGCTGCTTCTATTACGTGAAAATAAATGCCTTCCCCCTTTATGACTAACGGCCATATAGCCGCCCAGAGCTCCCGAACATGATTGCTGGGACAAAACCCGGGCGGTGGTTTCCTGTCCCCTCCTCAGGGTCCAGGGCCCAGGCCTCTTCCCCACCCCCACTCCCGTGGATCCCAGACAGGTGCTCTGAGCAAGAGAGAGGTCCTGAGCTCACAACAGGTGTCATTTTGAGATGAGACAGGTGCTTTTCCTCCCCAAAGCCAAGTAAGGGGGCGGGGGGTTCTCTCTCTGGCAGGGAGTCCTTTGCGAAGACTGGGCTGCCTCTGCCTCTGGGGGAGGGGGGCTGGGCATGTGATGAATGCTCCCCAGAGTGTGGGAGAGCCCCCTGAGCTGAGAGCAGAGGGGCTACCCTTTCCAGGCCCCTCTCCCTCTCTGGGAAAGAAGAAGAGGAAGGGGGGCGATGGACATGCAGCCGCTGAAGTTTGGGTCACATTGGACCTGGAAACTCGTGCCTGTTTCCTTGCAGAGATTTGTAAAGGGGGCAGTCTGTGGAGTCACCCGGCCTTGAAAGGACTTGGGTACAGGGAAGAGTTTGGTCTTGCGCTTCCTTTCAGTTCTTTTTGACCCACGAGGGATGCCAGAAACCACACCAGATGTTACTAGGTCTCCATGTGAAGGAGTCAGAGGCCGACAGCAGGGCAGGAGCCGTATGACCCAGGTGACCTCCGACCATGCATGGGGATACCCTTCCTAGAGAAGGGGTTGGAGGACATATAGCCCTGGTGGCAGGGACAGGAGACCTGACTGCTCTTCAGTGATGGATGGGCCAAGACAAGCTGAGTGTGTCCCTAGGGGACCCAGGGCTCCCCCTGCATGGACCCACCAGCTGGATAGGACCGCCTGCGCCTTGACCAGTGACCCCAGCATGAGCAGATCACACTTCCCCGGAGAGGGTGGCCCATGAGGACTGCTAGAGCCTGGGAGGCTTGGGGGAGGAAGTTCAAACGGATAAAGAAAGGGGCTTGGAAAGTAGCAGAATTTTCCATCCCAGCCTCACCCCCTCACCAGCCCCCAGGGACAGGTAGGGGAGAAAAGAGAACAGAGGTGAGCTTTGAATTCTGTTTGGATGGAGTCTTCACATAAACAGAAGCAAGTCTGAAATCGTGTAATGCAACCATGCCCAAAATGGAGTGACTGCAAAGTCACAGAATCTGGCCCAGATACCATTTGGGGACCCGCCGCCCTCAACGGAGAGAGAAGTCTGTGTGGTACATCAGAGAGTGCGTGTCAGAGAGAACAGTGCATCTCACATTTGTGCCCCCGGTGGACTCAGATTCCTCAGTCGGCTGGTAGTGACCATAATCGTCCAGAGGCCCCAGCTTGGGGGTCACTGATCTGGCCACCTGCACTTCTCACAGATGCCCAGAAGGCCCCACCTGCCAGGGGGCGGGGGGGCGGCCAGGGACAGAGGTGCAGCCTTAGCTGGCCTGGCTGCGGCCCAGAGTGGGGCATCCAGACGACAAGCAAGGCCTGATGGCCTTGTAGCCAACGGAGCCCTGGTGGTGGGTGGTGGTGATTGGTCAAGTGGGAGAAAGAACAAAGCAGGATAAGGGAAGTCTCTGGAGTATCACTGAGCACCGCCCCCTTCGCAGGCCTCCTCACCACCGAGTGGCAAGCAGCAGCAGGGTTAGAGCCTGATCCAGGCGTCCGCATCCCTGCTCGCTGCATATAAAGTGTGTTCCTCTCCCAGCCTCACTGCCCTCCCCGGGGAACAGTGACCCAGCAGTGCTCCCCCAGGAGGCCGGTCATCGGGACACGGTGGGGAGGAAGAAGGTGGAATGCGGAGTTCAGTCGGGCGTGGTCCCCAGAAGCGCGCACCATCATCCCCTTCACCTCTGTGGGCAGGCGTGCGCATCCTCGGGGTTAGAGGTGAGGGGCCTTCATCCTTGTGGTCAAGGGTCAGGGTCAGGTTGCCTCGCTCCACAACCACGCTCTTCTCCGTCGCTTCCAGATAGAGTCAGTGCATGTCAACGCCGCCCCTGGCCTTCCACCACCACGGAGCTTCTGTCCCCGTCAGCAGCCTCCTGGCCGAGAAGCAAGAACTTTCAGAAATGGAAACCTGTAGACTCCACGGTGTGGAGGAGACAGAGGGTCACAGGAGTGGCCTGTGACCCGGGGGTTTCTATCTCAGCCTTGGGAGGCGGTTTGTCTTAGATCTGGCTGCTGGAGTAAAATGCCATGAAGTGAGTCGCTGGGCAATCCAAGGTCAGGGCACTGGCAGAGTCCCCATCTGGTGAGGGCCCACTTCCTGGTGCACAGATGACCGTCCTCTTGGTGTGTCCACACCCGGGGAGGGGAGTGAGGGTCTCTCCAGGCACGGATCCCATCCATGAGGGCTCTACCCTCGTGACCTAATCACTCCCAAAGGCCCCGCCTCCTGATACCATCGCCCTGGGAGTTCCATTTCAACATACGAATTTTAGGTGGGGTTGGCCGCCTGGGGGGGCAGGGGACACAAATTCTCAGTTCACAGCAGGGTTGTATTTTCAACTGTCCTGTAATTAGTTGGGTTTGACAAAAAGCTTAAATGACAACCTGGATAACAAGACAACTTCCAGTTTGATAGGGCTGTGCTCTCCGTCTGCCCAGCACTCATGCCCACCCACCGCACCGGCCACAGACAACGGTTACCTGACCCGTCTGCGCCAATCCCAGTACCTCGTCTCCAGTCAGACTGGTGGCTCACACTAGGCCAGTTGGAGTGTTTGCCTGTTTTGTTTTGTTTTTCTGAAGCCAGGGAGAGAGAGAATGTCTCTTCCTTGGTCACAGAGCTGTCATAGCCTGACACCACAGCTGCCAGTGGCCCTGGCTTCTGCCACACGGAGAGTCTGAGTGCATGTGGCATGGAGCCCCGCCCAGAGAGGGGCACGGAGAGAGCGAGCTGTGCAGGCACAAGCCCCCACCCCAACCCCTGTGTCCCTGGGGCTGGCCTTGGGCTGCCTGGATCTTGAGATGCAGCCTCTGGTCCTGTGAGCCATTCTAGGATTCTTACTGTCTTTCGCACATCTGATGCTGGTCTCTGTCACTTGGAGCCAACAGGATTCTGACTTAAACATCTTTTTTTCCCCTTTGTTTTCATTTACAGAATATTTACAGAGAGCTTGTGCTGTGCTGTTAGCACCAGGGGGGACAGCTGTCAGCAGTGCAGATATGGTCCTTGACCCTGGGGGCTCATGACCTCGTTGGGGCAGGTTAAGGGGTCAGGCAGACACGGCCTTGAGCCCCACCCCGATGTGTGCCGGCCAGGTGACCTTGCATAAGCTTGTTTGATTTCTCTGGGCCCCGCTCCCCTACCTGGAAGTGGGGCCCCTTAAGTGTCCGGCGAGAGATCACGTGCAGAATGGAAGCCACTGCTATCCTTAGGTCTAGACTCCTTTTCTACAAAGTGACTGGGTGCCGCAGAGGAGGAGCCGGGGCAGACAACGAGGGCTCCGCAGGGGTGAGCCCCGACCCCCGGGGTGAGCAGGCCTTGTCCAGCCAGCGGAGAGCAGACAGACTTCTACTGTATTATATGCTGTAACATAGTAACCACTAGTGTCCACACGTTCTTGTCTGTTAAACCCATTAAGTTCCAGCTTCCTCCCACTCCCCCCATGGGGAAACAGAGCCTCAGAACAGAGCATCGACTTGTCCATGGCTGTATTGCTAGTCGGGGGCAGAGCTGAAACGAGAGCCCAGAGCCCTGAATCCTCCTCCGCACAGGAGTGCTCACTGAATGCCACCGGCCAGCAAGAATGAGGAACGCACCCCTCAGGGAGCCAGGGGCCCCGAAGAGAGAGGATGAACAGGCGTCAGTGATCTTGAAGCCAGTGCGAGGGGGCAGAAACCAGAACTGTCCTGGGCGCAGGGCGTGGGTGTCTGACGGACCCACAGACTGCTGCAGGTGCCCTGTTGTCGAAGAAGCTCCCAGAAAACACTTTTGTGCCAGCTGTCAGTCTGCAGAGCTGCGTGTCCCACAGAGGTCCACCGCTGAAGGACAGAGTCTGGGTCTGCATCACCACATGCCCCTCCCTGACCCATATGACTCAGGTACCTCAGCGCCTCAGTGTCCCTGTCTGTAAAATGGGCCTTAATAACGTTAGCTGCCTAAGAGTTTACAGCAGGACAGCACAGAGCTCACTGATGTAGGGAAAGCTCAGCGCCTGACACCCACTAGGTGCTCAGCCAGTGGCACTTACTAGTATTTATTATTGATACGTGCAGGGCATGGGCACTGGTGGGAAGGCAGCACTTTCATTGGCTGTAAGTTTCGGCCCAATTCTACTCTGGATTCTTCACATTCTTGTTCTGGTCCTGAGAGATGAGGATCCCCAGTTTGGGCCCCCACACGATCTCTGTCTCTCCCTTGAATCTGCTCCCATGGCTCTCAGCCTCTGAACCCCAGCTGCCTGTCCTTACAAGGGACGCAAGACGATCCTTGTCGGAGAGACGCATCTGGACCCTGGGCCAACAGGGTGTTGTCTGGGCTCCGCCTTCCTTGGCCGAAGGTTTGGCCAGAAGGTGGGTCACGCTGTCCTGTGCTGACATGTGGCAGGTCTGGCGAGGCAGGAGTCAGCAGGCCATCTCATGCCCCTGTTGCCAGGAGGCTACCATGGACTGTGGCAGGGAGAAATTTCCAGACCCGCCACTCCGGGGTCACTCTGCCTGGGGAGGCCCCAGGGAACCGGGCCTGGCAGAGCCGCAGCAGACTCCTCCCTCCATGCCATTCACTCTTGTCCTGCTCAGCAGGCAAACGTTCCCAAACCCAGCCTGCTGTGCGTGCCTGGCTGCGCTGGCCACAGGTGCTCACGTGGACAGGACCAGTAGGAGAGACCTGTGGGGAGATGGGTACCAAATAGCCAGAGCACAGAGAATCTGTCCTGGGCCCCGCGGGTCAGCAGAGGGAAGGCAAAGTTGGGGGCAGGGTGTGGAGCCTGCCTCAGCAGGGCCCAGGGCCGGGAAGGCCAAGGCCGTGGGCTCAGACAGGCACAGGTCCTGACCCGGGTCCCTGCTCCCCAGGGTGCCTCGTAACCGACCCGCGCCTCGTCAGATGCGCTGCGGCTGCTGTGACGATCCAGTAAGATGGGTTTCCCCAGGCTTGCGGCATCTGTAACCGTCTTCAGACGGAGTATGAGCAGGGGAAGGGCAGAGAGAGACGCCTCCTGTCACCCTCTTACTCAGTTTGTCTCTTCCACTCTATTCTCTTTGTGTCTGTGCTCTCAAGGGTTTGATGTTTAACCACGTATTTCTAATACTTGGTCGAATAGATACAAATATCCCTCCCCAGACCTCCGTGATCTTCTCCCGTGGAGCGTGTCCACATTTTGGGGAACAGAGACGACGCTCACTAATCATGTGTCTTGACGCTCAGCACGTGGTGAGCTCTCACGCTGTTAAGATCGTTATTGTTGCCGTGGTCACAGCCGTGACGTGTAGGGGGAGAGGGGCGGGGAGCTGGGGCTCGCTCGTCACGGCCAGGCCCTCTTCTCCGCACCATGCCCTTTTTCTTTTCCTCTTCCTGCTTTTCCTCCCACCTTGAGGGTTGGCTTTGGGGGACCCCGGAAGATGGAGAGGCAGGGGCTGTCTGACCGAGGGGTCAGGCATGCACTCGGCTGCCGTCAGGTCCCAGACCCCAGAGCTGTCCGGCACCCGCATGAAGTGATAGCTAGTGCTCTGCCGTCAGAAAGATTGGACGGGCAGCAGCATCTGTGACAGCCTGTCTCTGCTTCGGGGCCTTCCCAGAAAGCCCCTGGGGCCACCAGGACTTACAGTGATACTTCATTGCTTACTCAGGTTGGGACCTTTCCACTGTCCCTGAAGGGTGAGCCTTCTGGGGTCTTCCACCGGCAGAACAGTCCCCAGAACCACACGGCAACATGTGGTCCGCTTACACGGACGCGTGTGTTTGTGAGAAGGACACGCCTCCATTCAGAACCCCACCACTGTGGCCGTCACCTTTCTCATGCTTTTCTGTATTTCCTCAGATGAACATAAAAATCCTTTTCGATCAGAAAAGCAATGTTCTTTTAAACCTTAAAAAAAAAAAATAAGGTAGTGCCGATAGGGGGACATTAAAGACGGCCAGCTGGGCATGAGGTCAGCCAGGGCTCCAGGCTGGAGGAGATGGGGGCAGGGGAGTGCCCTGGAGGAAAAGGAGGGTGGATGAGGGGGCAGAGCCGGAAGCTGAGGTCATTCCTGTAGGAGGCAGGGTGCCCGCGAGGCGGACAGCTGGGGTGGGAGTGGTAGGCAGCTGTTGGGGAAAACCGAGGGGCCAGGGAGGGCAAGACTTCGGAGTGGGCTGAGGGCCCCGCTGGGGCTGGAGATTGGCCGTTTGGAGGGGTGGGTGCAGCATTGTGGGGGGGGGGGTTTCCTTCAGCAGCACCCAGCAGCCGCCTCCTGTGTTGGGACCTTGCCGGCCTGCACCTGGCCGAGCAGAGGTGCCTGGGGGGTTCGGGTGCGAGTGAGATTGGGGTACAGGTGAGCAACCCTGCGGTAAAAACTCTGGCAGAGAATAAGAGGAAAGCGATGAACTCAAGCTAGACTTTTGTGCCCAACTGAGATTCCTACTTACTCAACCTTCAGCTATTTTTTGTTTTATTATTTTTATGAAAAAAATTTTTTTAAATTTATTTTTGAGAGAGAGACACACAGAGTATGAGCAGGGGAAGGGCAGAGAGACAAGGAGACACAGAATCAGAAGCAGGCTCCAGGCTCTGAGCTGTCAGCACAGAGCCCGACACGGGGCGTGAACTCACAAACTCTGAGATCATGACCTGAGCCAAAGTGGGACGCATAAGTGACTGAGTCACCCAGGTGCCCCTATTTTTTGAGTTTTAGATACCCTCTAGCCCGCAGCAGCGCAAAGCTGCCTTCCTGCTTGGGCAGAAGCCACCCCGGGGATTTTCAGCTGTGGACATCCCGCTCAGGGCCAGCCTGCAGCCCGCCCCCCCCTCCCCCCGCTGTGGGAGAACCGCATGTGACCTCAGGCTTGCGGGGCCCAGACCCGGGATGTCCTGGGCAAGGCAAACTGCAGATGGGAAGTCTGGAGATTCAGGAGGCTGCTGGCTTTTTTTTTTTTTTTTAACAGCAAGTAAAGAAAATATAAACCATCATCATTATTTCCTAGGCGAAGGGACATTTTTAACGCCAAGAAAGCAAGCAGGGTGTAATCTCAGAATTGAAGGATTTCTTTTTCCCGAGTAAGGGCCAGTTGCCAGCCTTTTGCTAACAGTTTTTGAAAGTTTTACAAAACTGTATTCATTATTCTAAGTGTTTTGAATATAGAAAATTACAACATAAATTTTATTGCGTGTTTTGACCTTATATGTAAATGCGTCTGGTAAGAATGTGTCATGTTGGAGTATGTGTTCAACAGCTCATCCCAGCGCTTTGTGTTTTCACACTTGCTTGTGAAAATCCAGCCTCACATAGGTCTGTTGATGAAAATAGGAGCAGCACTGTAAATGCTAGCTGCTCTGTTTGGAACATTCTGGAAGAATTCAGTCCTCATGCCTTTCCTCCTGCCTTCTCCCGAGGTGCCGGGAAGTGAGTCAGGGTAGCAGGCTAGGTTTCAGGCTCGCCAAGGCTGTGGGCTATCCTGCCCAGTGGCAACAAATGCCCAGGGCTGGGGGGTCACCTCCTAGGGAGCAGGGGGTACATCCAAGGGGCTCCTGGGGGCCTCCAGCCCACTGTCCTCACAGCCCAGCCCACGTGCGGGTTAAGGGAAGCCCTGGCCTCAGCTTCCAAGAGTAGAAGTCGAGTGACCAATCAGGGGCACGTTGACCAGGAAATGTCACCCTGTACTGGAGTGATACGTGAGACACGCCACACCACGGGAGGCCTGGGAGGCCAGGCTGACGGGTCCGACCTAACGGTGTGGGTGACAGCCAGTGGGGCGGGGAGGGGAAGGTAGCAGGAGCCAGGCAGCTCCGAGAACACCAGGCGCCAGGTGGGTCGGGCGAGGTCAGCAGACCCGTGTGACCCGCTCCACGGGGAGGGCCACTGGCGTTCTATGCACGGCACACGATGGTTAGCTGGTCAAGTAACCGGGAAGAGGAGGGTCATGAGGTTTCCTGGTATTTGGGGAGGAAACCACTCTTCTTTGGGAGCTTGTTGAAAGCTTTATTTATATTTACATACGTGATTGAAATATATTTGCTGCTACTTTGGTGAGAATCAAACTTAAATCTGACAGTAAATTAGAAGAAAGTTTTATATTAACTAAGGACTAATAAATTCTTTTTTACAAATGCACAAACTATGTAACAGTGCTATAAAAAAACAGTTCTGGATTTTTTTAACATTTATTTATTTTTGAGAGAGAGAGAGAGGGAGGGAGGGAATGAGCAGGGGAGGAGCAGAGAGAGAGGGAGACGGAGGATCTGAAGCCGGCTCCGTGATGACAGCAGAGAGCCCGATACAGGGCTCGAACTCACGAGCTGAGAGGTCATGACTTAAGCCAAAGTCGGATGCTTAACCAACTGAGCCACCCAGGCGCCCCACGGAAAGGTTTGGGTTTTGGGGAACATTTAATATCCCACCACACTGGCATGTAATGTCTTCATATTTTTGTCAGGCCATTCATTTTGATATTGTTAGTGGTTTCTCTATTGTTTGACAGTAGAATGTTTCTAGTTTCTGTTGTTTTGTTTTGTGTCTAACCTCTGGATTTCCCTGCCATGATTACCTTTGTGCGAACACAATTTTTCTCTCCTTTTATAATCATTTTCTCAGAATAGGTTCCTTACAGTGGGATTACTGAGTCCAAGGGTACCAGTCTTTTTCTGGCTTAGAAATCTCTAGTGCTTTCCAAAAAGGTTGTACCGACTCACCCTGCTGCCCGTGGCCCGTGGGTCTCCCTTCCCGTCTCCGTGCAGCCCTGCCGGCTTTCAGCACTGGCCTCACTTTAAAGTCCTTGATGTAATGGATTCTAAATGGTGGCTTTTATGTATGAATTTATGTGTCTCTGTCCACTCCACCTCTGTGCCCAGAGCTCACTTTCTCTCCCTGTCCCTGCGCCGTGACTTGACTGCTGTCCGCCCTCCAGCCATGAACGCGAATGAATGAATGGTTGTTGGGGTCGGGTTCTTCCTTGTTTGTGTGGGAACTGCCTCAATAGATTTTCAGGGAAAGACAGTGGAAAGATGTTTAAACTATAAATAGATGTGGTGACACCTCTTATTTGGTCAAGGTGGTCCCAGTAATGAATGCAGACTCTGTGCTTCTGCGAGTATGTTTATGTCTCATTTGAATTCCAGAAGACATCAGAGTTAAAACGTTAGTGCGCAATGTATAATTTAAGGCAGAGATGAAAGAGTCTCCATCAAAAACAACCCCTTCTCTCCAAGCGTCCCATAATTACCAAGGCAGAGGTCTCCACGCAGGGGCATGGAGAGCTGGAGAATGTCGGAGGGAAGCCTGAAGGACCCTTGGTTCTAGCCTTGCCCTCCTCCCAGTACCTGGAGAGCTGGCGTCAGAAGGAAGGTGGGACAGCCTGGGACTAGCCCCAGGGCCCCCCCGGGGCCTCTGCTCTGAAGTCACCCTTGTTGGTGGCCAAAGCCCTGGTCCTCCACTTCATTGTCTCTATGCCACCTCCTCCCCTCTTCTGTGCCCCATGTTCCCATGGCGACGTGGGCTGAAAGCTTACCCTGATAACTGGTGTTGCCCCTCTGCCGCTGACCTTGGCCGGCCCCCTCCAACGCTGCCTCCGGCCCATCAGGTAACCCTAGACCTGACCCGGCCCCAGCTCCTAGGACCCCAGCCCACAGCGGCCCAGTGCTGGCAGCCTCCCAGACAGCGAATGCAGGGACACATGAGCTCTGAGTTGCCTAGAGTGTGGCCATGCGCTATTTGTGGGCCTCGTGATTTGAGGTGGCCCATGGAGAGCCGCTCTCACCTTAAGAAAAGTTAAGTATTTCTCTGAATATTATTAGCACATTAAATCCGTGATTTCACTTGCATATTAAGTTAAAAATAATACAGTGACCCAGCATTTCTACTCCTGGGTATGTAGGCCCCAGAGGGTTGACAATAGTGGACAAACAAAAGCTTACATGTGAATGTCCGTAGCATCACAGCCGCGATAGCCAGCGGTGGAAACAACCCAGATGGCCACCCGCTGATGAACAGATCAAGCAAAACATGGTCTGTGCGTACATTAGGCTGTTATTCATCCATGAAAAGGGATGAGATGCCACACGCTGAAACACAGTCGGCCCTTGGAAAACACTACGCTCCCTGGACGAAGCCAGCCACCGAAGGTCACGGATTGTAGGATCCCGCTTACGTGAAATACCCAGAGTCAGAAAATCCATAAAGACAAACACTAGATCATTGGTTGCCTAGGCCGGCAGGAACGGGGAAACAGGGCGTAAATGGGCACAGGATTGCCTTTTGGGTTGGAGGGAAGGTAACAGTGATGATCGTGTACGCACTAAATGTCACTAATGGTAAATTGTATGTTATGTAAAAAAAAAAAAAAAAACAAGGGTGCTACATTGGCAGAAATCATGAAGGTCCTATGTAAATGAGTGAAGTTAAATAACATTACCATAAATAAAGCAAGCTAAGAAATGGAGCTTTGGATATGTCCATTATATCTTGATTTAAAAAGGAAGGAAGGGAGAGACAGACAGACAGACAGAAAGCGAGCTTTGGGCCTTGACACTCCAGGGAGGCTCTTTTTCATCCTGAAATATGCTTTGCTGGAGGGCAGACCTGCGTCACCTTCAGTGTCGACATTAAGACAGCCGCTTGGCCTGCCGGCTCGCAAGGCGGCCTAGCAGAAGGTACCCTTAGCCTCTCCATTTTACAGCCGTGGCGCCCAGGGCCACAGAACCGGTCCACGACAGAGCCAGGCTGGCTGGGCCCAGCGGTGCCTGGAGGGCCAGTCAGCTGGTTTGCTCTTTCCTGGTCCCTCTCGCTAGCGGAGGATCCCGGAGGATGTGATTTGGAACCGCCAGGGCTGTTAGAGGCGGAGTCAGCCCCATGGGATGAGATTTGGGGCCCAGGTCTGCCTCTTACCGTACGTGCTGTGACCTTAGGCAAGGTGGCTCAGCTCTCTGACCCTTAATTTCCCAAGCTAGAATATATCCATAAAGGCATTACTCAGATGGAGGACTCTATTTCCCCTGTGTGGTTCTTATCATTATAATCTTAATTAAATAATTGTCTGTGCAGCTGCTCATTCACTGCCCGAGACCTCCCCCGGTCAGCGAGCTCCGCAGAAGCAGAGGCTGCATCGGTCGTGTTCCTCACAGTCTCTAACATCTACTGTCTCGATACATATTTGTTGAGTAGGGAATAAAATTAGCACAATGCTCGGTACCTGGTCAATGCTAACAGATGTTAGCTCTTGTCACGAGTGTTTCCATTATCATTATTGTTATTGCTCCAGATAACGTATTAAAGGCATTCACACGATAGCTCTGATTCTCAGAACAGCCTTGCAAGGTTGGAATAACGCTCTTCTTGCAAAAATGGAAATCGAGGTTCAGATAAATTAAATAATTTGCCCAAGTCCCATAGAATTGGTGGCAGCAAAGCCCACAATCTGCCACTGCCCTAAATTCCTCGCCAGTAGCTGCAAAGCCCTGGGTCCCTTCATACAACTGAGGACGATGCACGTGATGTAAAATTATACGTCTTGGAAAACACGTGTCATAGAAACAAAGCACATTTTGGGGGCGGCCTAGTGCTTACAGGTTCGGAGTATGAGCAGTTCTGCTCGCCCCCAAAGGTAAGCGGCTTTCCCAGGCTGCTGCCTTCTGAGTGCGGTGGGCCTCCCAGCCGTGAACCTGGGGCTCTCTGTGTCCACCCAAGTAGGAAAGGAGTAGAGAGGGAGGACCTTGAAGAGAGGGGGGACCGGCATCGTTCAGTGCGTGATCGTCAGGCCCGTGAGGACAGGCAGGGAGCACGTCTGGTTTTCCTCACGGCTGCACCCTCGGAACTCAGCACAGAGCTCGGCAGACGGAGTGCTCAGCAGCTGTTCGGCAGATGAACAGCTAGGTGCGTGACCAACCGCATGAATGAATGAACGAATGGACCTAGTGTCTTCCAGGCACTGTGTCGGCTTATATAATACCTCATTTAGTGCTCTGAATGGACATATGAGGTGGGAACAAATGAAATGAGGCCTAGAGGGGCAGGGTTGCTTCACCGGGGTCACCCAGTGGAGGGGGTATTCAAAGTTGGGTGTCCGAACCCACCGTGCTGCTCTGAAGAGTCAGGAGGCTTCCCCTGGCCACTGGGATTCCCCGTCCCCAAACAGGAGTGCCCCTTAGCTCTGGGAGAGGCCAGGGGCGGCCAGGGGCAGGCATTTCTTTCCACATTCAGCCCTTGCTGTGGGTGTAATGGGATGTGGGGAGCTGAAAGAGGGACCGTGGGTGGAAGGTGCCACCTGGGTCCTTGCTTCTCAGAGGACTGGGCCTTCCAGAGACCAAGCTGTCTACTGATGTCATTACCATCACCCTCACCTTTACTGAGCGGTGACCTGATGCAGAGAGCTGTGCATACCTCCGCTCCTTCCGCCTCACCTCTGCATGAGGGAGGAACGCCATTATCTGCCCCCCGCCCCAGAGGCTGAAACTGAGGATCAGTTGGCTGAGGAACTTTCTTAGGCCACTGGGAGCAAGCCGGTGGCAGAGTTGGCCCTCCCCTGAGACTGCCCGGCTCCAGGGCTCCCACCCTAAATGGCACCAGTGGGACTGGCTTCCCAGGCTGGCCTCCAGGGGACTGCGTAATCCCCGGCGCAGCTGCTGCTCGGTGTCTAAGCTGAGAAATCTCAGGGGTCGTGTGTCCGGAGCCCCGTGGAAGGGGAGGTGCAACCCTGGAGTGGGCACCTCTAACTGAAGAAGCGTTGGCTTTGGCGGCCTCAGCCCAGCGCCATGGCTGAGCTGGGGCCCGTGGGCCAGTTGGAGTGAGGTGTGGTGGGCCATAAATCAGATTTCCTGCCTGAGCTCTTGCTAATCCACTTGGAACTATGTCCTGTTCTGGCCCGGAGATGTTTCCACTCCCCAGAAGGACAGCTGTCCCCTCTGAGGTCAGGGTCTATGACTCAGACTTCCAGGCAAGGACCACAGGACTCAGCTCCTGGAGTGAAACAAAACCGAGAGACGAAAAGGCAGTCCCTATAGTCCTCATGTTGAACAGAGAGTGGACGGGGGTCAGCCAGACCTGGATTCAAATCTTGGCTTCTCCAACCGCTGGCCAAGAGACTCCTTTCTGAGTCTCTGTCTTCCCATCTGGATGATGAGGGTAGTGCCTTCCCTGGAGGCCTGTTGGCAAGTGAGCCCAGGAGAGGGTTTAAGGGCCAGAGCTGAAGGCTGGGCTCAGGCTCCGCCCACAAGCGGCTATGTCCCCACCCCAGCACTTCAGGCTCCACCCACTCCCATGCTGTCCTGTGGGGCCAGGATGAGGAAGGGCAAGGCAAGGCCACGCTGCGGGTCCAGATTTCCAAGGTGACCTGGGGTGCAATCTCGGCTCTGCCTTGCACTCACTGTTTGGCCTCCGACAAACAGCTTAGCCTCTCTGGTCTCCCTGCCTCTTCTGTGAAATGAGGACCTCAAGAGCTTGTACAGATGCCGCTGTCAGCCCAGAGCCTGGCACACAGTAGGAACTCAGTGACCGTGGTCGTTGTGCCCAGCAGTTGCTAACATGAGGCTGAGGCTAGAGGGAGGTGACTGTCTTGTCCCAGGAGCCTATCTGAGCCCCTCCTCCTCCAGGGTCCCTGTGTATGGACTCTGGGTCACCAGAGCGTCTTGCTGAGAGCAAGATCCAGGCCAGATCCCCCTCAGGAAGCTAATCGAAGGAGAGGAGGAGGGCTTCGCCCAGGCAGTGCCCCCTGCAACCCAGGACATGGGACATTTGCAAATTATTTTCCTTCACCAGTGCCCTGAGATGGTGCCCTTCCTCTTGAGCTGAGATGAAGTTTTTCAGTTTCCAGATGAACCTTCTATCTGTGTCCCTGGGGGTTACCTCCCCCTCCCAACTCACCCATACCACTGTCAGCTCTACTCAGGGCAGCCCACCGTCCACTGCCAAGGGCAGGCTCCTGCTTCCTGGGTGCTCGGTGTTCGGTGCTCAGGGAGTCGACAGGAGACGCCCTTACCCACACCCCACACTGAACTTGACGGAAATGCCCCTGTGTGCACAATTACTGTGGCTTCCCCGCCGGGCCTGCAGAAAGGTGTTCATCCTCCGGGGCTGCCCTGCATCATCCACACTGGACCCATCCCTTGGAGGGGGTGCATCCGCAGGAAACGTTTCGGGGCCTCACACGCTGCTGACCAGGAAGTGTGGCGAGAGCACGTGTGATCTGTTTGTGGTGCGTCCAGAAGCCGAGTCCGCTGCCGCCCTCAGTCTGTGATGGTGAAACATGCCCATAAACTTGTGGAAAAATTGTGCATCGACCAAGTTTCACGGCATCCAAAATCATACGTCATCTCTTTGGGTCTTTATACTTAAGCACCATAATTACTAGGGGGAAATATTTTTCTTCTTAAAAAATCAAAACAATTGACACATCACCAGATGTCCACTAACATTTCATGAAGAAAGAGCCCTTCTGCCTTAGAGAAGCTCCCCCTCCCACAGGAGCAGGTACCGTCCATCATCGAAGGCATGGTGGGGGGGGATCATGTTCCACTGGCGCTGAGGGACAGGGACTCTGACAGTTCACTCAGAGTGTCGGGGTCACTTTTCTGGGCTGTTGTTGCTGCTTTTCTGTGCTTTTTTGCCTGGATCTTTGCAAGATTTTTTCAAGTTTATTTATTTTGAGAGAGGGGGTATGTGCTAGTGAGGGAGGGACAGAGAGGAAGAGAGAGAGAATCCCAAGTAGGCTCCACACTACCAGCATGGAGCCCAGTGCAGGATCTGACCTGAGCCGAGGTCAAGAGTCAGATGCTTAACCGATGGAGCCACCCAGGTGCCCCAAGATTTTTAAAAAAGTCCAAACATTCATCCTGGATGTGTGTAGGGTTGGCTGTCTTTCCTGGGCCCTGGCATGCTCTCCTCGGGAAGACCCCTGTCCTGGGTCAGCTTTCTGTTCTCAAGCCCCCACGTCCCCTCTTCCTCTGTCCTTTCCTTCGGCACCTCATCTTGCCGAAGTGGCCCTCCACATCAGCGATGCAAGTTTCCCGGGGGTCCATTTTGCTCCTCGCTGCCTCTGATGTCAATTTTTTAAAAATTAGTATTCTGTTGTGTCTTTTAGTTTCCTTTTCTTCTTTTCTGATCTCAGGCATCTCTGTCTAGTTCATTCTTGTGCAGTTTCACCTCTGACAGTTCTCTCCTGTCTCCAAAGCTTTGTCTTCTTGTACCATATTGAAAAAAAAAATGTCTTGAACTTTCTTTTGGATCCTGGAAAAGACCATTTGAGGACATGTGTTCTCAGGGCTTGGCCCCTTCTTCATGCAGCCCAGGCCCCAGCATTTGGCAGTCTTTTTCCATGTGTTCCCTTGATGGATTGTCTTTCCTCTGTATCCTTGAATAAGGTGAAATCTGTTCATCTTCAGGCTTTATCAACAGGCATTCGGGGTTCCCTCTGAACACACCCCAGCGATCTATAAATGCAGAGGAGTATGTGTGGGGGAAGGAGCCAGCCAGCACATTCCAGAGCCCCCAGATGAGCTCCTTCTGGACAGTGTACTAGTCATTGGCCTGAGTTCTCTAGTTTTTAGATCCCTGTGTCTGTGAGTCTGGGGGTAGGTCCTGAGACGTACCAACTGACAGGGCCTACATTGGCTCAATTTCTATCCTGTTCATCTGCCTATAGAATGTTTAGTATCTTCCTGGGTCCTAACAATAAGGCTGTCTGTCAGTCGTGGTGAGGTGGTTTTCATTTCTTTCTTTCTTTTTTTTTTCAAAGATTTTATTCTTAAGCAATCTCTACAGCCCACGCGAGGCTGAAAATCACAACCCTGAGATCAAGAGTCACACGTTCCACCGACTGAGCCAGCCAGGCGCCTCCATCTTTTTCTCTGTTCACAGAAACGTTGGTGTTAAGTCAGGGGAGGCTCTGGGAGGGGCTGTCTAGTCTCTTCTGGAAGGTTTCCAGAAACAGGTGTGTTCCTCCCTCCACTCTTCAAGTTGTTGGGGTATTTTGCAAGTAACTTCAGCTGCTGTGCCAACCCCCTTGAGTGTGCATTCACAAACTCCCTTAGAGTTCATTCACCACACCTCTGTGAGAAGGTTAAGAGTCTTGACCTTCTTAAACGGTCTCCATTTCCTAGAGGAAGAAAGCAGTTGGAGAACTCACTCAGGATCACAATGGACAAATCGGTAGCAACATCAGGATTTGAACACCAGTGTCTCAAGTGTTAATATCATTTGTCTGGCGTGTGCATTGAGCTATAAGTGTGCCATATAACATATTGGTAAGAGTGTGGGTGCTAGTGGGCCCCTGGGTGGCTCAGGTGATTAGGCGCCGACTTCAGCTCAAGTCATGGTCTCGCAGTTCGTGGGTTCAAGCCTTGCGCTGGGCACTGTGCTGGAGCCTGGAGGCTGTTTTGGATTCTGTGTCTCTGTCTCTATCCTCCTCTCCCCCACTCATGCTCTCTCTCTCTCTCTCTCTCTCTCTCTCTCTCTCAAAAATAAACATTAAAAAAAGTGTGGACTCTAGAGCCTGGTGACCTGCGCTCAGATTCTCCCTTTGCCATGTACGTGCCGAGTGACCTCAGACAGGTCACTTAGGTCTCTGGAGTTGAGGAGAGAGGCTGAGGCTGCGGAAGGTAGGATGAATTCGATGAGTGGTAACCCATGTCTTACTTGTACCTGATTCCTCTGGGGCTTCTCACCGGCATCATAGGATAATTCCCCAACGTGAGTCTATACTAAGGATTATTTTTTTTTTAGCAGTTCCATATCCTTAATTATCTGTGTAATGAATATCTCTGGCGAATTCCTCTGCTGGCCTGTACCCTCGCGGGGTCAGGGACCACGCTTGTCCGGTTCTCCGTACCCCTGGGTCTAGAGTGGGGGAGCCACTCAGTGAGTATTTGGGGCACTAGCGCCCTTTCACGAGGAGGTGGGGGTCACTGAGTGGGCTGGCCCCCCTGTGCCGTTGGAGCTTCCTATCCCCACAGTCATCCACCACCTTCCTTCCTGCCCGCCCCTGCTTCTGACTGGTCAGCAGACAGGCCTCCCTTTCTCTGGGCCTCTCTCTTCCCTGCAAAGCCTCCTCTGATCGTGTAGCCAGGGGTGTCCTAATAGGGTAGTGTTGGCCCAAAGCCTGCAGGAGTGGCAGTGAGCTCTGAAGAAGAGGCGAGGCCAGAACTGACGGAGGTGGGGAGAACCCACCAGAGCAGAGTCAGGGTCTCCAGAAGGTGACCAGGAACCCAGAGTCAAGGGAACCCTTGACTTTGAACCCTTTCCAAAGGGAACGGAGGCTGGTGGGCAGGGGAGAGGCAGCACAAGGAGAGTGAGTGTAGGTGGGCCAGTCTGCAGCAGGACCCCAGCCTCTCCCCTCCCGTCCCACCCGGCACACACAACCTCAGGCCATGGCCAGCACTGGCCTGAGTACTTCTAGCGCCTCCTGCCGGTGGGGCCAGTCTTCTCTTTCCCTGGAGATGTTAGCTCTGGCTTGGTGCTACCCAGCCTGCAGACCCAGACCCCTGAGTATCAGGGCTGGAAAAAGCCAGGCTGGCAAAGGCTGGGCTGGCCCCAGGCCAGTGGGGTCTGGCTGGGCCATGCGCCCCAGGTACACATTGTGACCTGGGAGAAGGCCCCCACTGTGGAGCAGGAGGAGCTCCCTTAAAGTGGGCTTTCTAGCACATTCCTATGGGGACTCACATGGTCTCATCTCTAGTGAGAGAGAGAGAGTGATCAAAACACCTGAGCTTGAAAACCACAAATAAATGCGTAGTCAGATACCCTTTTTCTTCCAGAGGGGCCCACGGAGTCTTTGAGTATTTCATTTCAGCAAATTCGGAAAGGAATTTGCTTTACGAAAGTGAAAATTGGTTTGGACCTAGCTAACCCTCTGAAAATCTGTTGCTTGTTTTCCAGAGAATGCAGAGATTGGTGATTGAGGTTTAGAACGCTGCGTTTTATTGAACAGTTTCCATTGAGTAATGAATAAATCTGACAGTTTTTACCTTTGCCTCCCTTAATTTTCTGTTACACTTAAAGACTAGGTGAAGTGTGGTCACAGATACGTGAGTACATTAGAGGAAGTGGAAAATACTTTGGTGGATGAAGCAGCCGTCTGTGTGAGCTCACTCTCTGGCTGGGATCCTGGTGGCCTCGGACGTCCAGGAAGCCTTTCCGTGCACAGTAGCGAATCTCTGCGCCAGTGTTGGAAAGACAAGCTCGGGAGTGTTTTCCTTGGCACATGGGCAGCCTCAATTCTACCCAATATGAGGCAGGTTTCCGAGGCTTTCACTGGGGGAATCATCTTACGTTTCCTTTTGGTGACGTCAGCTACTCTGGAAGCCCATTATAGCACTCAGAGAAATGTGGGTATTTAGCTTGGAGATGCCAGAACACATGGCGGACCCTGACGGGGTGGCCGTGGACTGGGGTGCCCCGCAGCCAAGGCCATGCTTTTCCACTGAGCACTGGACTTTCAGCACCAGACTGAAGAGTGAAGAATGTGCAGATAAAGATCCAGTATCCAGTCCGGTTGTCCCCCAAACATCTTCTGAGCCACCCACTCTGTGCTAGGCTCGGTGCTGGCCCCTTGATATTGCAGTGCTGGATAAGACCAGGTCCTTGTCATGGAGTGTGTGATAGATACCGTGATTGGGGGAAGGGCAGTGTGCTCCAAGGAGAAGGCTAACGGCTGGAGGAGAAGGATGAGTGGGCCAGGGGACGACATGCCCCTGCTGGTTCTGGGAACCACAAGAGGCCCACTCGGCTGGGTTAGCATGTGAGGAGGGAGTGGGAGAAGAGACCAGAGGTGCAGGCAGGGCGCAGAACACTTGCCCAGTAGGGATGGAAAGTCATTGGGTTGATTTTAAGATGGGCAAAGGCATGGTCTGATTAGCTTTTAGAAAGATTATGGGATGCAGAATGGATCAGAGGTGGAGACCAAAAGCAGAGAGAGGAGCCAGGAGGTAAGAAAGTGTTAACGGTGGCCTGGAGACAAGATTAGAGGCAGTCTGGAAAGGTCGGTGGTCTTTAAATCAAAATCTAAAGACCAAGGGATGCCTGGGTGGCTCAGTTGGTTAAGAGGTTGACTTAGGCTTGGGTCATGATCTTGTGGTTCTTGAGTTCGAGTCCTGCGTTGGGCTCTGTGCTGACATCTAGCTCAGAGCCTGGAGCCTGCTTCAGATTCTTATCTACCTCTCTCTTTGACCCTCCCCTTCTCACGCCCTGTCTCTCTGCCTCTTAAAAATAAATAAATATAAAAAAAATTTTAAAACAAACAAAAAACCTAAAGACCAAGTCTTCACCAGGAGCTAAGAATGCTGGGAAAATCATTGTGTAAAATATTAGCTGCATCCTCCCTGCCCTGAAAGTGTTTGTTTCTTTAATAGTTGAAAAGAAGGACAGAGGGAAGATAGACCTTGCTCTCTTTTATATTTCTTTTTATTTTATTTATTTATTTTGAGAGAACCTGAGCAGGGGAAGGGCAGTAAGAGGGAGAGAGAGAGAATCCCAAGTAGGCTCCACACTGTCAGTGCAGAGCCAGACGCGGGGCTCAAACTCACGAACTGCAAGACCATGACCTGAGCTGAAATCAAGAGTCAGACACTCAACCGACTGAGCCACCCAGGTGCCCTGTGACCTTGCTTTTTTATATTTCTAATTTTTTTAAATGTTTTATTTATTTTTGATACAGAGAGAGACAGAGCATGAGAGGGGGAGGGGCAGAGAGACAGGGAGACACAGAACCAGAAGACAGGCTCCAGGCTCTGAGCTAGCTGTCAGCACAGAGCCTAACGCGGGACTCGAACCCACGAACATGAGATCTGACCTGAGCCGAAGTCAGAGGCTTAACCGACTGAGCCACCCAGACGCCCCTTATATTTCTAAAAGTAGTACGTATTTATAACTAAAGTCTCCAAAAATAGAAAATTCTATAAAGCAGGAAATAACCCTAAAATTCCATCCCTAAAGATTGCCACCATTAACAGATTGGGCAGTAATCCTTTCTCCCTCCATCCCTCCCCCCTCCCCCCCCTTTGTGTGTGTGTGCCAGCATATGTGAATCAGTGTAGGTACACAAAATCATACCTGAGTGTTTTCCCTTAAAAACACATTGTGGATATCTGTCCATCTCAGTTCTTAGAAATAGGTACATTTTATTTTTTTACTTAGCTGCATCATCTTCCGCGGCTTGGATAAAAACTCATTTCTCTCAACCATGCAGTTTTTCACAATTATAAATAACAACAATGGCGTAATGAATAATCCCTGTTTTGCGCATTTGTGAAAATATTGCTATCGAATAGATTTCTAGAAGTGAATTGCTGGATCCTGGAAAACACTTCTTTGAGATTTTTGATGGATACTGCCAAATTCTCCTTCTAAAACTTTCTATCGCTTTATACTACAGTCAGCCTTTTATAAGTGACTATTTCCATACACTCTTGTCAACACCAAGTATTACCACCCTTTTCAACCTTTGCCAGTATAAATAGCCAGAAAAAGGAAATCTTGTTCTAATTTGTGCTTTCTTGATTAGTAATGAGGCTCAGGCGTTTTTGACGCCTTTACTGACCATCTTCTGTAACATTATTTACCTTTTATATAGGAGGTTTTTATATGTCAGAAGTAGTGATTGTCTAATACATTGTAAATATTTTTCCGATCTGGACATTTGTCTTTCCCCTTTGAGCATGGCACTTTCTGTGATGAGACATCAGTGTTTCTGTGCAGACGGAGTCCAGTACGTCAGCCTTTCCTGTCATGGCTTGAGTTTTGTGTCACACTCAAGTCTTTGCACACCTCTAGGTTATAAAAAGAGTGTCCTCTGTTTTATTCTAGGGCTTTTCTTCCTATTTAGATTCCAATCCCCAAATCAACTGGAACTTATCCTGTCATCAGGAATGAAGTAGACATCTAGCATCGTATTTTCCTAAATGGATAATCTTTTGTCCCCATGCCATTTATTGACAGACCCTGTTGACTACTAACGTACCCTCATCCTCCGCCATATTTCTGTGTCCGTGTGAATGTGCTGCCCGGCTTCCTCCTCTCCGTCTCTGGCTTGTCTGATTCTGGAGGACGGCCACCATGCGTGATGACCATAGGTTCATAGCACATTTGATAACAAGCCTCTTTTGTCATCCTTCTTTCAAAAATGTTCTAGTTTCACGTATTTACTCTTCCAGGTGAACTTTGGAATCCATTTTGCGATCACGTGAATTGTATATATTAGTTAGGCAATAATTGACATTCTCACAATGCTGAGTCTCCCCATGTGAGATCGTTAGGGCTGTCCTCATTATTTCTATTTTCTTCCATATCCTTAAGCTATATTTCATTAGTTTTTATCTTCATTACTGGAGGGTTACATTCTCATTGTGACAAGTAAAATACAGAGTTGGAGAGACAAGTTCCTATTTGTATGAATTGCACTTTTATTGTAGTGAAGGAGACTCTGCAAAGAAGGATTAGTAAGCCCAGGACATGTGCATATTTAATTTTAATAAGTTATGTAGTTTTTCTATCAAAGGTTTATTAAGTTTACTCCCAGGGTTTTATAGTTTTGTTTTTACTATACATGAACTCTCCTTTTTTTTTTTTCATTTTCCTTTTTTTTTTAATGTTTTATATTTATTTTTGAGAGACGAGAGAGATAGCACGAGCAGGGGAGGGTCGGAGAGAGGGGGAGACACAGAATCCAAAGCAGGCTCCAGGCTCTGAGCTAACCATCAGCACAGAGCCTGACGTGGGGCTCAAACCCACAGACTGTGAGATCATGACCTGAGCTGAAGCCAGACGCTTAACTGACTGAGCCACCCAGGCGCCCCTTTTTTTTCCCTTTTCTAACTGATGATTTCTAGTATATAAGAATGCTAGTGACTTATTTATATTTTCTTTGAACTTAATTCTATTATTTACCACTAACAGTTTTTAGTTGAGTGTCCTAGATTATCAAATTATATAACTAATATGATAACTGATTATACCACCTTAATAATGGCAATATCATAGGTGTCTTTAATAGTTACAACACATTTCTTTATCTTGTGGGATCGTGTATCTGGAATCGTGTTAAATGACAGCAGGTTGGCATATATGTTTAACTCGTTCCTATTAATGGTATTTCACATCAAGAACATTGTTTTAATTTCTCTAACGTGCGTTCTTTATCACACAAGGAAGTCTGTTCCTAGCTCAGTGCTTTACCAGGGATGGATGTTAAAGTTGTCAATGACTTTTTAATATCTATCAAGATACTAAATACCATTGCACTCTTGTAATAAACCTATTTCCTGCATTATTTCTTAGTATACTGCTAATTTGATTTGCTGATATTATTTTTAAAATACTGGTGAGTTGTATTTGCTAATGTTTTATTTGGAATCCGTGGATCTTTATTTATTAATGAGATTGGTCTCTTTTTTATGCTATTTCTGTCAGGTCTTGGCATAACTGTTATGCTAGAGTCATAAAAAGAACTGCAAATATTTCTGACTTTTTCTATTTTCTGCAACAGTTTAAATAAGCTCAGGGTTTTTAAATTTTTTTTTAATTTTTAATGTTTATTTATTAGAGAGAGAGAGAGTCAGAATGAGCAGGAGAGGGGCAGAGAGAAATGGAGACTCAGAATCCGAAGCAGGCTCCAGGCTCTGAGCTGTCAGCACAGAGCCTGATGCAGGGCTCGAACTCACGATCCAAGGGATCATGACCTGAGCCAAAGTGGAACACTTAACCGGCTGAGCCACCCAGGTCTGCTGCTTTTAATGTTTTATAGACAGGTTCCGTAAAGCCATTTGGATATCGTACTTTTTAATTATAGTATTTTCTCAATATTATTAATAGTTTTTCTGCATTGATCATTAAAGGGGTTTGCCTTTTCTCAAAACAATTTTGGGAAGGCAGATTTTCCTAGGAAGCATCCACTTCATCCAGATTTTCAAATAGGTTAGCATAAAAATGACACATACTGCTATTTTAACATCTCCTCCATATTTGGAATCAAATTCTTTCTCTCTCATCCCTAACATTATACATCTGTGTTTTCTTTCCTTTTTTCCCCTCATCATACATACCAAAAATTGTCTACTTTGACTTTTTCCAAGAACCAACTTTGAGCTTCATTACCCTAGAGGCTTTACTTTTTTTTTTTTTAACTTGTTATTTCTGCTTTTGTATTTTTTATTGTTTTCTCCTACTTTCTTTTGCTTTGTTCTTTTTCTAGTCCTCTGTAATAAACACTAAGTTCATTTCTTGTTTTTACCATTCTTAATTATCAATACATACATTTGTGGCTGTAGATTTTTCTCTGAGTAGAATTTGGTAGCTTCGGCTGCATCCGCTATGTATATAGTTTGTGATTTTAATTTTAATTTCTCCTTTCATCTCTGAATTACTTGGAGTGTTTTTTCTTACCCAAATGGTTCATTTTTACAATTTTTTACCCCTGGGGCGGGGGAGGGAATGGAATTGCTCCAGACTTACCACAACCACATGGATTATGAGTGTGGGAGGTATAGTTTCCCCCAAAGGAAAATTCAGGGCCTTTTCCAAAAGAATTGGGAGTGGATATTAGGCGGACGCAGGTGCCAATTTCTTCTCTGCTGCTGATAGAATTGTTGAAGACTTGAGCTAATACATGTAATTTACTTAGTACCGTGTCCAGCACAAAACAAGCCAAATAATACTAACCAGATTGATACCTTCTCCTCACGCCCTTTCTTACTGCTGATCGGAACACCGGCACAGGCGATACGGTCCCATGATCCCTAGAGAACATTCGCAAATAGCAGGTTACCCCACCGCGTCTGTAGATTACCAGGTGAGCCCTGTGGCACGGGAGGGTCTGTGGTTTTCCTCCTCATTTCACCTCGGGGAGCTAGGAGGAGATTTGGCTCCCCCCGGACCCCAGGATTCTGTGCAGGCTGCAAGCCTGCCCACGTGCCTCTGTGATTCATTAGCCTCAACACCAGGAAATAAACGAGGCCATGTGCTCATCCGAGAAACATGGTCTCTGACCCCCTGACACGTGACTGCCCGGCTCTGCCCCCTTCCTGCAGACCTAGGAAATATTTGTCCCAACGTCAGTGAGCTTCCGATGCATTTCATATAAGGAAGATTCTTTAAATGAGGATTTGTTCTGAAGTCCGTGTTTTGCACGATTGATATTAATGAGTGGGCACTATTTAATACTCGTAGTCCTCTGCATCTGACAGGGAGCCTGAGCTGCTGCTGACATCTCGTCCTGCAGTAGGACAGACTTGCTTTGTGCTCTCTTAAAAAAAGAGAGAGACAGAAAGAAACCCTAATGAGCTGCTGCTTTGTTACTTCATTTGGAATTTATCAAGACAGTTTATGTGATCAAACCACACAAGTATAGTTCTGGATGCCAGTGCGCCTCATGTCTGAAGTTGGAAAGTGATCTTTTCAAGGCAGAGCAGGAGAACATGGAAAAAAGTCTTTCATCTCAAACCTTAAAGGAGAAAGAGAGAGAAAATGGAAAGCGTCAGATGGAAATGTGGCATATTTTTATTCTGTGGAGGGTTTTTTTTTTCCCCCCTCAACACAGCAGAATTTTCCTTATTAAATAGATAGCTGTGTGAGAAAAACCAAAACCAGCCTCGGGATGGCAGTGAGGCGGGTGGCAGTGGGAGAAACAAGGGAGCAGTGAGTTCCTGGGCTGCGGTGGAGCCCGGGTGCCAGCCGCGGGCTTTGGCCCTGGGAAGCTGAGGGCGCCCGGCTTCACATGGGCTCTGCGCCACGGACCATGGGTGTCTCTCAGCTTAAGAGAAGGTGTCTGTTCAGGAGAGCCCCTCCTTTGTCAGCCTGGCACTCCCTCCCCAGGGCCGGGGCGTCCTGTGGACACCCCTGGTGGGGGGCCTGCATTCACCGGCAGGAAGGTTTGGCCACGCGCCCCCAGGCTTGGGACGAGCCCAGCTTCGGAGGGCGTCCACGGGGAGCCGGCTGAGGGCTGCTCACCACCGGCCCCGGGGCTCTCTGCCCCACCGTGACAGTCTGGTTGGCACTAGTATCACAGCCACATAGCGTCACCAGGCCCCGTGTGGGGCGTGGAAAGCGGGAGCACAGAAGGATGTTCTGGGTAGCTGTCCATCTCAGAGGAGGTCCAGTCTGCAAGTGGGCAAGCCATGGGGCAAATGGCAGCGGCCAGAAGCATCCTCTGGGAGTGGGGGCAGGCCACAGCATGGGTGGCCGGGACCCTCTCACCCCCGTGCCAGCCAGTAACTCCCAGCCCCCAGGCCTCGGCATGGCTCTCTGTCCCAAATTTTTGGAGTCGGACAAGCCTGAATTCAAATCCTGATCCTCCCTACTTGCAAGCTGTGCAATCTTAGACCAGCCGCTTCACTGCTCTGAGCTTCCATTTCCTAATCTGTAAAATGGGAGAGTGAAAGTGCGTTGTGGGCCGGTTGCTGCGATGGTGCGAGGCCAGCCCCTCCTGTCGCACACCGTGGCTGTTACTAGTACAGCTATTTCCCCAACGCGTCTGCACCTCCCTGTCGAGCCCTGGGCTCTGGCGTTGCTCAAGCCTGTGGCAGCCAGGGCCAGCAGCTGGCCCATTGCTGCCCATCTTAACAAGGCCATTAACGCAGCATCGTCTGCGGCATTAACTCTAATAACGAGGACGGGAGCTGAGACATCCCAGCTGTGCCGTCCCCATCCAGATGGGATCTCCCAGCACTGGCCTGTCTGAGGTGGGTGGCCACCACGTGGTCGGCATCTGGGCCCCATCCATGGTTATGGCGAACCCAGCTGGGCACACCCCTCCCGTGGTCTCCCGAAGTTCTTCCAGGTGGGGTCTGGCTATGGAGACAGGCTCAGGGTCAGCTCAGCTTCTTGGGCACCTCAGGGGTCCAGGTCCCGGGCCAGGAGACTCCCCCTTGTCACCTTCATTACCCCAACCACAGTCAAGAAACAGAGGCCCCGGGAGGGGGAAAGGCTTGCCTGAGGCCACCCAGCTGGTAAGTGGCAAAGCCGGGGTTCCAAGTCTCCTGGCTCCGAGCCCCGCGCTCTTCCACTTATGCCACTGCTGCCTGTCATGTGGCAGAGCTGGAAGGGCCACCAGGCCTGGGTGGGCCCAGTGACGACGAGACCTGGGACAGATATGCCGCGATGAGTGCCAGGGAGCCAGTGGGGAGGAGACGGAAGGTGTGGCCAGGAGAGGTGGCCACAGTACGGTCGTGAGCCCTCTCGGAGAGTGTTAACCCTGTGGGGGAAAGTAGTCCCTACAGGGAGAGCCACAGCCTGGGGACCTGCGGGTCCCCCTATGCCCCCATCTCGCCTCACCGCCTGTCAGGCCCCAGAAGAGCTGGCTGGGGCAAAGGAAGGCCTGACAACATGGCAGCCTGGACGGACAGACCTGTGCTCGAATGCTGCTTCGGCCATCTCCCAGCTGGGTGGCCTCAGACCGGCCACACGGCCCTCTTAGCTTCCGTTTCTTCCGTGAGAATAGAGCTAAAGCCTCTCTGACAGCTGTGTTATTGTTATGAACCCATAATCTGGACAAAGCTCTTAGCTGAGGATCTGGCACATAGGAAGTGCTCGGTTTTGTTATTATTGTTTATTTAAACATTAAGGTAATTTTTATTAAATTAAGTTTTAGGGCGTAGGGGTGGGAGATACAGGCGTACAGTTGTGGAACAAATAAGTGACGGGGATAAAAGACGCAGCACGAAGACTGGAGGTCGTGATCTGATAGTGGCACCGCATGGCGACAGATGGCAGCGTCAGGCACAGCACAGCACAAGTCACTGTGTGTTCCGCCTGAAGCTCTTCAAATAAAAGAAGGAATTGAAAAAAAGACATAAGATAACTGCTAAATTTGAAATACATTTATGAAATTTACTTTCTTATTATTATCACTTGACTCTCAGTGTCTCTTCTCTCAGCTCTAAAATGAGGGTAATAATGTGTTTTATGATGTGACCGGGTGGCTTACATAAAATATGCCTTTATTCACGCACTCCTTCATTCAGCTAACGTTTACCACGCAGCCCTGCGTGCTCTGTTCCAGCTGCTGGGGACTGGGCTCTGGAGCAAGACCCACTTCCTGGCTCTGATGAGTTTTAAGTCTGATGGGGGGAGAATCGGACGTTAAGTACCTGAATGATACAAATGCGTATCATCTTGCGGTTGTGGTGAGCGCTAACGGTTTGTGGGGCTTAGCACAGCGCTGGCATCGTGCAGGTGGGAGGTGGCTGTGCCTATGATTTCATTACGATTTAGGCTTTTAAATATTTCCTGTTCCGGGCTAATAACAATGCTGAAAAGATTTCCCCGGATTTGCACAGCACTAACTGTAAAAGATTTGCAGCCTTTGGAGTAGCTTTCGTCGTGGGAACCGAAAGCTGTTTAGATGGAGCTTCTGTCCAGGCATTGCCGGGGCTCCAGGTCTGCCCAGGTTGCTGGGGACAGGCCTTTCTGCGAAGACACCCCCCTGCCTGCACCCCCCGGTCCTCAGCGTGTCACGGCGTTGGCCTATACTTTCATGTTCCTGGGAGGTAGACAGGTGTTGGAGGCTGCATATTTTGGGGAGGGGGTCGCGAACACCCTGACAGCAGAATTAACTCCCAGGGTGCATGCGGGAGCTGGGCAGGGGCAGGTAGAAATGGGGTGCCACTCCTTTGAAGCAGAGCTTCTCCTGGCCCCTGTTTGCACAACCAGGGACCCAAGAAGAAGTGGTCCTCACTGGACCACACAGAGGCAAGCCTTCCATGCGGAGGGTGTGATCTGAGGAGAGCGGGTTCCCCATGTGGATCGGACGGCCAGTGAGTGGTTTGGAACACAGGCGCGGGAGCCAGACGGACCTGGGCTGCGATCCCGCACCCACACCGCGAGGCCCAGACAGGTTTCTTCATCTCTCTGAGCTTTAGTTTTCTCCTCAGCCCTCAGGGGTTGATGGCAGGGTCACGTGGGCAAGGAGATGGGTCCCCAGCACGTAGCGGAGCCTCCGGTAGCCTCGGTTTTCTCGTTTTTTCCTTAGCCTGCCCCCCAGTGTCTCTGCCCCCGGCCAAGTGCTCGTTCTGCCACTCAGTCAGCTGGCTTCAGATCTGCACAGAGTCTGCAACTGGAACAAAGGTGCCACGTGTCCCCTATCCCGTCACGTCACGCTTAGCACCAGAGGGGACTTTGTGTTGTGGTTGAAGCAGTAATGGGATTCTCAGGGTTGCCATTGCCGAATCCCTGGGGAGGGGACTGAATTACATTTTTACAAAGGGAGAGGAAAGACAAGACCCAAAGAAAGAATACATCTGTGGATTTCAACCTACGAAACTTGGATCTTCCATACAAGGGAAATTATTTCTAATTATTAAAATTTTGGGAACATGGTGCCACTAAAAAGAAAGGAAGTGGAAATGGCTCCTATTAGAAGTGCTAGCATATGTTTCTGTGATTTAATGGTTTCCCGTAACAATGTGTAGCTATTTTTAAAGCAGACGAATGACTCATGGTATCCAGCACGAGCAGTCCACTGTGGTGGCAGGAAGCCTATGCTGTGGGGAGGCGGACTTGGGTTCGACCCCCACCTCCGTCATTTACCAGCTGTGTGGCCCGGAGCAAGGTCTGCTTCCCCTCTGCATTTCCTTTTCCTCCTCTGTAAAATGGGTTGTTGTAAGGATTAATAAGATTATGAATGTATAAGTCAGCACAGTGCTTGTCCATTCGTGCAAAATACTCACAACTTTTATAATAAATACCTGGTTAATTATGTCTGCAGTAATCCTCAGTAGTTCAGTAGTAAACTTTGGAGGCTATAAATTTTCCTCTGAGTACCACTTTGGTCAGACCTGATTTGGTCAGATTTTAATATGCAGTGTTCTTATTGACGCTATCTTCCAATTTTTTTGTTTTCTATTTTCTGCTTTTCCTTTGACCCATGTTGCTTATGAGAGAGAAAGAAACTGTGTGTGTGTGTGTGTGTGTGTGTGTGTGTGTGTGTGTGATTTCTAATCAGTTAGAATTTTTTCTATATTTATTGTTAAATCCTAGATGTAATGCAGTAAGGTCAAAGAATGTGGGTAACATGACATTTACTTTTTGGAACATAATGAGCATTGCTTTATATTCTAATAGATAACCAATTTTTGCAAGTATCCCATGGGTATTTGAAAACACTGATATTTTCATTTATATAACACCAACGTTGTTAATTTTGTTACTCAGTATTCATATATGCATAGGTATGTACATATATCTACATGTCTGTGTATATTTTTGTAGGTGCACACAACACGCATATGCACACGTGTGCACGCACACACACACACACATTCTGGAAGAGGCATGCCAAAGGCTCTCTGTAATTGTGGGTTTGTTGAAATCACTTCCTTTCTGGCAGTGTTTTGCTTTATATATTTTGATCCAATGTTGTTTTGTGCATAGAAATTTGTAGTCATTAGATCTTCTCAATCAACTGCGCTTTTCGTTAACATCAGTCACTAACTCCTCTTTGCCTTGTCCAGTGTTCTCTGCCTGGGAGTCTGTTTCACATTGCTACTCCTGCTCAGCCTGCCAGGATTGTCGATGTAGTGGTAGTGCCCATGGAGGGCTGCTGGGGGGATATGCCATCACTGTCCATGCACAGTCCTGGAGAGCCTGGACCGTGGATGCGGCTGTACAGCCAGTCCTCCTCGCCCATCCCTGGCGAGATGGCTGGTCCCAGGTTCCAGCTGGGATGATGCCAGGAAGCTATGCTGAGGCTCACCGCTGGCCTGTCGTGGCAATGTTTTCATATCCCACATTATTTTCTTATTTTTTAATTTTTTAATGTTTTTTATTTATTTTTTGAGAGACACAGAGAGGCAGCACGAGCAGGGGAGGGTCAGAGAGAGAGGGAAACACTGAATCCGAAGCAGGCTCCAGGCTCTAAGCTGTCAGCACAGAGCCCGATGCGGGGCTCGAACCCACGAACCATGAGATCATGACCTGAGCTGAAGCCAGACCCTTAACCGACTGAGCCACCCAGGCGCCCCCCCACATTACTTTCTTATTAAGCACCCTCACGAGAAGTCTCTGTCCAGCCTTTGTCCTTTATACCAAGGACTGTTGCTTTTTTTTATTTCTTCTTTTGTCTCTTAGTTAATTTATGATTTTAGGATGTGTGTGTGGTTGTGTGTGTAAGTAGAAAAATAGACACATAGCTAAGTGAATAAATTAAAAAAAAATGAATCCAGTCCAAATAGGCGTTGTCCAGCTTATGACACCTTGGACCTATTAAATGTCATCGGTTGGTGAAATATACAAGTATTCATGCCTTTCGTGTCCTGTTGGGTTACAGGTAAAAGCCCATGTGGCTGGAGAGTGTATGAACTAGAAAAGCTGAAATCTTGCCAGCATTCATTTTGGTGGTCACTCAGACGTTTGATTACATTTGAGCCATCTACGCGCAAGATTAGTAGTTGGGATTGGAATTGAAGTCAGAATAGTATCGGTTTTCCTTTAGCCACCCTTTCTACCTTCTAGCACAGTGGTGTTGTTTTGGGCTATTTTGTTCTGATTCATGCCGAGGGCCCACCATTACTACGTATCTTCGTATCTTCTTTAATTTCAGGGATCTATCTTCTGGATTTAATCTACATTGATTCTGCGTACCCTGCCTCGGGCAGCATCATGGAAAACGAACAAAGATCCAACCAGATGAACAATATTCTCCGGATAATCGCTGATTTACAAGTTTCCTGCAGCTACGGTTGGTGCCCCGGTGGCTGGGATTGTGAAGTCTTACTTCCCTGAAATTTGGATTCAGCACCTCGTCAGTGAGAAAGCTCTGGAAACCAGGGGGTCCCCACAAAGCTCTTCATTTTGATATCTTGAGCACCCGACATGTACAGGACCCACAGGCTCGATCTTCGAAGACGGTGAAAACTAGATGCTCCCGTCTCTGTGTTCTAGACAAGGAGGCTGAGGCTGACGATAGTTCAGTCACTTGTCTGAGATCCTGCGTCTGGGGGGTGGCAGCGCCCGGGTCTTTCTGGCTCCCGGGTCATTCATCCGTGGGGAGCGCTGTGGGCAGCCCCTCGGCAGCTCTCCTCCGGGAGGACTCAGGGACCCAGGTTTCTCCATGTTGTGCCTCCGCCTCCAGTGGCCTCCACATCCATCTGGCAGATGTAGGAAGGAAGAGAATCATCCAAGAATAGGTTTTATGGGCCAGATTGTACATAATGCTCATCATTTCTGCTGGGGAGGCTGGGAAAAATAATCTAGCTGTGGGCCTAGGAGGGAAAGGGAAATGACTCGGTAAAACCTAGCCAGGCTCCGCTCTACGCGGCCAGATCTAAAGTGGGATGGTTGTCGGAGATGAGGTTGAGGACCTGAGAAGTCAGAGCGCTGGATGGGGTGTCCATGCAGGTGGTGACTTCACCCAGGATGCCGATGGACGTGGCCGTGCGCACCTCCACCGCGAGCCGGGTGTCCAGGTGCCCCGGGAATGGCGGGATGACCAGGGCGCCAGCCGGGAGACGTCAGCATGGAAGAGAGGGATGGGTGGTAGAGCTGCAGGGATGTACCTCCGTGGAGCAGGGTTTTCACAGAGGCTGGAGGAAGAAGAGTCTGGAAGCAGCAAAGGGGGACAGGAAGGAACCCAGCCCCGCCTGCAGTGGCATGAGAAAGCCGACTGCCTCCGCAGGGAAGGCCACAGGGAAGCCACGGGGGCTCTGCAGGGCGGGCTTGCTGACGCAAAAGCCCCCCTCCACGGACACTTCCAGATCAGCTGCCCTTTTCCATTCACACGTACATCAGCACCCACTGTCCCGCCTGCAGGGCAGCGACACACACGGCTTTGGGGTCGGACAGACTCAAGCTCAAATCTCAGCGCTGCCTCCGGAAAAGTCACTTTCTCCTAAGTCTGAGGTTTTCTCATCAGTAGCGGTGGGGACTCAGTGCGTGCAGAGCCCTTAGCACGTTCCAGCATTTCCGGAGAGCTCAGTAAATCCTCGTTCTGCTGTCACCTTCATACCCGCGTCTTCTCCATCATCAGCTTTGGGAAGCAGGTGTCATTATCCCCACTTCAGGACAAGGACACAGGCTCTAGAGAAATAAGAGGATCTATTCCAAATCTCGCAGTTAAGGGGTAGAGCTCTCAGGAGCTCCTCCCAGCATCTGGACACACGTCCCCCAAGAGCAAGGGCCCTTCCCCACCCCCTTTCTGCTCCTTTACTGCCTCCCCCTCTTCCCTTACCTTGTTCTGTCCTTCCCCGTGAGGAACGGCAGAGAGGACACAGTTTTGGGCCCCCTCAGAATATAGCGACCGTGAAGTCCTGTGGAGGGCGTCTGACATCAGTCACTCTGTGTGGCATGGCAGAGGCCTCCAGGGACAGAGTGGAAACCTGGTGCAACCTTTGCCAGCTGCCGTAGTTTCTTTCTCTGTGCAATGGGCACATTATTTCCCCCAAATGAGGCAGGCGTGGCGGTTAAAGCAGACGCCTCCTGGAAATCACCTGCCACCTAGCCTGGCGTAGCAGGTGCCCCGGCGTCTGGACCCCTCCCTGCCTTCCCGGGATGGAGCGGCTCCAGCCCGTGGGCCAGACTCTCGGCCTGCGCTAGGACCCGGGCTGGACCTCCGCACCGGCCTGGATGGGGTTTGCTCATTCGTCCTGCATTCTTGTCACACAGGGGGTGGGAGGCTCGCCCAGTTACCCCGTGGACGCCTGTCTCCGGGCACAAACACCCTGTTCTGGTCTGTTCCGGAGGCCTTTCTCTCCCCGGCCAAGGACCTGTGGTGATTTCGGGGTGTGCGGCCCGCTTCTCATTTGAGGCCTGGAGGTGGGGAGAGACTGAAGCCTCTGGTGTCGCCTGTGTTTCGCAGATCACCTCACAACCCTGCCCCACGTGCAGAAGTACCTGAAGTCCGTGCGCTACATCGAGGAGCTCCAGAAGTTTGTGGAGGATGACAACTACAAGTAAGTGCCCGCCCCCTCGCCTGGCCCTCGGGGACCAGCCTTAGGCTGGCGACGGCACTACGTACTCAGGCACAGGCACGTCCTGTGACCTCCGGCCCCACGGAGCCCACAGCGGTGCTGTCTGAGCATCTCCTGCTTAGGGCTGCCCCAGCCACACAGGCTCCGTGTTCTGGAAGGTGTTCTGTGAACTTCTCAGCCTGGCTTTCCCACGTCACGTGGGTAACGTGAATTTAGGCTCCATAACGCAAGCTCTGGCTCCGGGTTCTCACGAGTGACCCCCGCTCCCCGGCGCCGAGTGGAAGGGCAGCACTGTAGCCATGCCGCCAGGCAGGCAGATGCAGCTCTCCAAGAGCCTGTCTCCCGGACGAGGCACCTCCCGGTGGCCCCAGCTTTCTGCGGGACTCTCACCATCCAGCACTGGCCAAGGCCCCGTCTCCATCCTGCGCAGCCCTGTGGAGTCGACTCAGGTCCCAGGAAGACCCCTGGGGGCCCTTTGCCCTCATCTTCCACTCACCCTCCTCTGGCTCTCCGTTCTTCCTTAACTTGTGGCACTTGGGAATTTGTTCAGCATGTCTGTGATTTAGAGCGAGAGAAGGAGGAATTTTCATATCAACTCCGTCCACCACATTGATTGGACATCCTCCTGGCTCATCTTCAGCTTGAGGCCAACTAAGAGCCTCAGTGCTCTTCGCACGCCCTGATCCACCCAGACGGGTCTCAGCCATCTTGTCACTGATCATGCTCCCTGAATTGTCAGCTTCATGGTGTGTTCTTTCAGATCTCACCTTACTGGCTGCTTCCGGCATGCCATCTTCTTTCGGGTCCCATTATTCGTTTCTTTTTAATCTCTTCCAGTTTCGTGTCTGAGAATCTTGCTTGGTCTTCATCAAAATCACTGAAAATTGTGGAGAACCGTGGTCACTAGGGACGCCCCCAGGTTACTCCTGAGTCGCCCACTAGAACCTTGGGGACGGCTGTCCAAACAGCGCCGCATCTGACCGTGTCACTTGTAGTTGTTCTCAGCCCGGGCTGCCAATCCGAGTCACCTGGGAAGCTTGATAACCATCCCTGTTTGTGGTAGAGCCTGGAAATTTGTATTTTCTCAGCGCTCCCTGGGTGGTTCTAATAATCAGCCATCTTTGGGAGCATGGACATAATCATGTCTTTAGTTGTTATATAATATTTTACTAAAGCAGAGCATAATGTGAAATTTTGATCTATTACATAATAGTTAACAACAACAGATAAAGGGCAGAGATTACCATTAAAACTATGTTTGCCACAAATTAAGCTCATTTTACTTACAAAGCCTTTGCTGTTCCTGGAGAGTATGCCGGAGTGTGAAATCATTCCCACTTAGGTTCTGGGATAATATTTTCCATTCATGTGCCGGTAGTTCAATTATTAAATTACAATTAAAGAAACAGCAGTTTTTCATTAACACTAATATCCTTTAAGGAGAAAAATGGGCTATAAATACTTCTGACCATGAGATAATCCTTGGCCAAGCTGCAGATTGTGAGTAATTACGCCTTCCATTCTGAAGGGCATCGGGCACCCCCAGCGCTCACTGCTAACGACAGTCGGCCCGGAGGTTACAAAGGCCCTTTGTTGTGGTCCAAGTGGGCAAGCCAAGGGAAGGAGCCTGCACTCCAGTCCCGGGCCTCAGACCGCGGAGGGGGTCCCTCCCTCTGGGTGACACAGGACAGGCAGGGCTTGTGATTCTACAAGAGGAACCCACACTCCGTGGCCCAACCTATGCCCCAAAACGTGCTCCCCACCCGAAAGGACACAGTGGCTTCATTATTACCTGATGACAAAACATTATTTTATTTTATTTATTTCATTTTATTACCTTGAGAGCAAGCAAGAATGGGGGGAAGGGGAAGAGGCAGAGAGAGAATCCCAAGCAGGCTCCACGCTGTCTACACAGAGCCCGACGTGGGGCTCAGACTCACAAACTGCGAGATCATGACCTGAGCCAGAATCAAGAGTCAGACACTCAACCGACCGAGCCACCCAGGCGCCCCGACAAAGCATTTCTAATACCTCGTCCCCATCTGCTTTGGAGACACTGTGCCAAGGGGCCCAAACAGTGCTTTGTTTTTTCTTGACTCTTAGTCTGTTTCATTTCATTTAAGAAAAAATTATCCAAATTCCTGGGGCACCTGCGTGGCTCAGTTGGGTAAGTGTCTGACTTTGGCTCAGGTCATGATCTCACGGTTCATGGGTTCAAGCCCCATGTCGGGCTCTGTGCTGACAGCACAGAGCCTGGATCCTGCTTCCGATTCTGTGTCTCCCTCTCTCTCTGCCCCTCCCCTGTTCACGCTCTGTCTCTCTTTCTAAAAAACAAACATTTTTAAAAAACAAAATAAAGAAAAATTACCCAAATTCCCACCACCTAGAAAGCATGACCTTTAGCATTAAGTGAACATAATTTTGGACATTTTTTATGCATAAGAAGTGCATATAGACATAGAGAAGGATGGACAGATGGATAGATGGAGTGATAGAATTTATTAAAATAGCTACATTTGCTATTTTTAATTGGAAGTCTTTTAACTTAACGAGAAGCAAATAAAATATAAGGAATTGCTCGCTCTTCAAATAATATTTCTTCAGCACAAAAGATATGATTTCCTAAAAGAGTCTTCTAAGATTAACAAGAGAGGTCAGGAAACACACGAAGAGGCTTGAGTCAGTGAGTTCTGCTTTCACTGGGTCTCTGCCGTGCGCAGGGTCAGCTGACTAGTTAGCGACAATAACATCAGCCCTCACCCCCCTCCACCTCCCCTACGATGAGAACATCAGCCCCTCCCCCCCTTCACCGTCATCCAGTTTTTTGTTAGTCGTGTTATTATTACTACACAGTCCAAGTTTATAACACACACATGGTGTTCAGGAACCATAATTCCTGCTGGTTAGTGTTTCTAAACGGATTCAATTCTTACCACCTGTGTTCTTCCACAGCTTTTCCATTCCTGGAGTCTTTGTTTTAACGACTCCCTGATTTAGCTGCACTTCATCAGGAAGCAGGTTTTCGCAGGTCCTGCATGCTCTGATTTCCCTGGTGAAAACATCCGCAGGTGACAGGCCCCGCCTTGCTGGGCCGCGCACCTTTGCGCCTCTCCCCCAGGACTCGTGGACCCTGCTGCGTTGCCTTCGGACACTGGCTGCTGCTGTAGAGAGGGCTGAGCCAGTCTGATTCTTTCCTCTTGCAAGTGAATTGTTTTATTTATTTTATCCAAATTTCCCTGGAACGTGGCATGCTCTTTCTTCAATTCACAAGGATTCTTTGGGTTCTCTTTGACTTCTTCTTCTGTGCCATTTCTTGGCTTTCTTCTTTCTAGGACTCTGGGCATCCATACGTTGGGTGCTCTCTGCCTTCCATGTCTCCTAGCTTATTTCCAGTGGCTGTAATCTCTGTCTTTTCATCAACAGACACTTGGACGATCTACTCACTTGGTCCTTAATTGGTCCCCTAGGATCCCAGGCTCCCTTTTCATCTAACTCCTTTGTTTCCTCTCGTTTTTCAGGTCTTGCTTTATTCACCCCACATTCTGAATAAACTGTTTGCCTCAAAGCACTTGGGGCATCTCCTTGTGTTCCTCGGGGCCGCCTCCTGAGCTAAGCAATCTGAGCAGCGCTCTGTTCTGTTCTGTCTCTCTCTGTGTGAAAGGACATTTGCTAGCTTGCCACACTGCTGCTTTTTGCTCCCATTGTGAAAAGCTCCGTCTTGGTGTTCTATGGCTCTGATGGAGGGAGGTGACATCTGACCCTGCTCCCACATGTGTAAGATGGCTGGCTTTTCCTCCTGCCGTGCCTCCCTTCTTCTGTAGCCCGGGGAACAGGGCTTAGTCCAAGGAGGCAGGGAGCATGCGGTGTGTTCTAGATACCAGAGTTCTATTAACGCCTGCATCAGTGTTCCCTTTACCTTATAGGGGGCTGTATCCCATGCCCTCAGGTTTGAAATGTTTACTTATTTTTGAGAGAGACAGAGCATGAGCAAGGGAGGGGCAGAGAGAGAGGGAGACAGAGAATCCACAGCAGACTCCAGGCTCTGAGCTGTCAGCATAGAGCCGGATGTGGGGCTCGAACTCATGAGCTGTGTGATCATGACCTGAGCTGAAGTTGGATGCCTAAACGACTGAGCCAGCCGGGTGGTCCTGGATGCCCTCAGATGTCAAATCGCCCCCTCAATGGAGCCTTCCTTTCCATCAGAGTACCCACCATGCTGTCCACCCATTTTACCCATTTCTTGCCAACTCCTGCCCGGAAGCCTCAGACGGCAGGACAGGAGCCGTGCACTGCATTGCACCTCTCGGTCAAACTCCACGATCCTCTTTTTCTTTCCTTGGCCGCAAGTTTCCTAACTTCATGGCTTCAGGTCATGCCCCTTTTCTTGCTGAGTTGCATCTGGTAAGTTCTTCTATTCCTAAGCCTTTATAAGTATTTGTTGGTTTTGTGGGGGGAGGTGGCATCTGGCATCTGGCTTCACTCTGTCATCTTCACCCAGAAGTTCTTAATCAGCACTTAAAAAATAATAACATTGAGGTGCCAGTCCTCATAATGCATCCATTGCCTTGTGCCTCCCTGGGGGCATCCAAGAAGGGGTGCAGTGTGGTGATTAGAATCCCTGATTTCAGGTCAGACAGCCCTGGGTTTGATGCCTGCCCTGCCCCTTGCTAGCCCGTGAATTTGGGGAGGCTACTTAGCCTCGCTGCTCCTCAGTAGCTGGGGACAATAGATGTACCGAGTCCACAGGGGCCTTGAGAACGAACACTTCTGTGCCCAATAGACACGGAGCCGCGGTGACTCTCGACCGCGTCTTCCTTAACCATTGTTCCCGGGTCATGGAAATCCCCTGGGGAACCTCATAGGGAAATGGCCAAGACCTGGAGCAGACCCCGAAGTACTCCTGGGCTCTGAGACTGTAGCCCTAGGCAGCAGGCCCGTCTCCGGACTCCGAACGCGCATGTGAACAGTCCCCCTCCGATACACCGGCCTCTCTGACCTCGTGGAAATCTTCCTTTCCAGACTGTCCCTCAGAATTGAGCCTGGAAGCAGCTCTCCGAGACTGGTCTCTTCCAAGGAAGATCTTGCAGGTATTCTAGGCACCTCGAGGTGGGGGGGCACACCCACTGATAGCCCGGGCATGGCTGCCAGGGCTGGCCCTGACTGTGGGTCAAGGGCACGGTCAAGTTGCAGGTTGGCAAACTCGCGGTCCTGGTAGACCCTTGCACGTCAGCCGTCCAGGCTCCTAATCCATGGGGTCCCCGTGGGACGCCACTGGGCTGGGGCTCCCTGGAAGAGCCTGGCACCCAACAGCCCCAAGAGACGCCAGATCAGAATCCCAGGCTGGGAACATGCACGGGTAGGGAACACTCCAGGATCTTCTCTGAGTCACCTGGACCTTTATCATTGGGGCTGCTGGGTTGATCTACCCTGGAGGGACACACAGGATGCCTGGGTATTTGGTGCCACCAGACACAGATGGCTCCCCCTTCCGCAGCATCAGCTTTATTCACAATTTTTGGGACACACACAATGTCCCTAGTGATTAAGGGGGATGGGGACAGGGTTCCTATTAGAGGGATGCAGGAAATAGCAACAGGATTCTAAAGCAATTGTTTAGGGCCATAGAAGGAACAGTAGGAAACACTAACCATTCAGGACTATCCTCAGGAGGTGATGCCAGAATTCAGGAGCAGAGAGTGGACTTGAATCGAAAAAATGTTCTGCCCTTGAGTCTCCTTCAAATTAGTTTGAGGGCGAGGCCTCTGCCGCCTTATCTGTTTAACGTGCCTTAACACGATCAGCCAGGTCTCTGGCCTTCCCCAGGTGCCAGGAAGTGCCCACACCCACACTTTATCTTTCTACCCTCTGGACAGTGCCCGAGGATTCATCTCCGAGTGCCCTTTCCTGCCGTGTGATTCCCTCCTCCCCCTCCCCCCTTCCCGTGGCGCCTGGCCCTTGCCCACTTCTCTCCCACTGCGTGCAGGGGCCGTTGAGCAGAGAGGTGGGAGGGCCCGCCGTGAGCCAGGCACCCAGCAGAACGAGGCGAAGACCTGCCCACACGGGAAGGCTGGGGCTTTAGCAGGGGAGATTGGTCACAAGCCACGAGGGGGTACGGGGCACGGGAAGAGAGATGGCAGAGGGCGGGTCTTCGCCTTGGCTTGGGGGCTCTGCCTCTCCAGTGACTCTCCATCCACAAGCCGAATTCAAGTCTCATCTGTGCCTGAGAGAAGCAAGGCCTCTGGAAAGTTCCCCAGCCAGGCCCTTTGCACATGCCCGGAATCCCTTTCCCTCTTATTTCCATGGTCTGCTGTTGCTCATCATTCTAAACTCAGAGAGACTTCAGTTCAGCCCTTTGTTTCTTTATGACACCCCAACTTGTAGTTCTCCTCCTCGGGCGGGGGCCTCACTTCGTTCCTGGTGAGTCTCCAACCCCGGCATCAGGCTTTGCGCTCCACAGAGGCCCAGCCCTCGCGGGGCTCACAGCTGAATGGCTGGAAGGGAGGAAGCGGCAGGCTGAGGCTCCGGGTGGGCCCTAGGTGCACGCTGGGGGGTGTGCCCAAGAGGGTCTCGTCGCCGTAGCCTTGCGCCTGAGCCTCAGAGAGCCCCCCCGCAGTGCCCTGCACCCCCACCTGCAGCGCAGGCGCGCCCCCCTCTCCCCAGCATCAGGCTGCTTGTTCTCAGGGCTGATGGTAGCAGAGGCCTCGCCTTCCCCCAGGCATCTGTCTGCCCCAGAAGGTCCCTTCGCTTGACCAGCACCTGCCCCACACCTCCTCCCTGAAGTGACCAGGGCCCCACCTCCGCCCCCAGCCCGGTTCTGCACCGAGCATCACGGGCTCCCCCTGCGAGGCCTGAGTTTGTAGACCAGGAGCTAGGCTCAGAAAACTAGCGTTGCTAATCCGGGGCCTCAGGAGCTGAGCCTCTCACTGAGCCCCGGGCAGGCTAGGAGGAGCTGCATTGACTTTTGACCCCTGCCTATGCTAGAAACAGCTGGTTAAGCCTCCAACTCCTGGTTTCAGCTCAGGTCATGATCTCACCGTTCATGAGTTCAAACCCGGCTTTGGACTCTGTGCAGATAGCACGGAGCCTGCTTGGGTCTCTCTCTCTCTTTCTCTCTCTCTCTTTCTCTTTCTCTCTCCCTCTCCCTCTCTCCTCCTCTCTCTTTCCCTTGCTCTCTCCCTCTCCCCCCGCTTTCTCTCTCCCTCCCTCCCTTTCTCTCTTTCAAAATAAATAAATGAACTTTAGAAACCAGTGCCCAGGAGCCAAGACCGAGCCCCTGGCCCAGGCTCCTCAGGTTTGCCGGACTCTCCTGTTACAGCCGCCGTCACCTCCCTCTGACTCTGTCGTTTATTAGCCATTAAGGCCAGAATCCAGCAAATCAGCACCACCAGCCCGAATCCTGGCGGGGAGCAGATTGCCCCCCACAGCCCCCCACCCAGCTCACATGAAGAGACTCTAGCAAAGGTGAAATGGGAATTACTAAAGAACAGGGAGGCGCCTCTACGCTCAGGGACCCAGGAAAACAGAAGTGTCACCCACTCCAGTGACGGCTGAGCTGAGGAGGACTCGGCGTCTGAGGGGGCGCACAGAACAGCCGGCGTACCTGCCCAGGCTCAGTTTCCTCTTCTGTAAAGCGGGCATTGTAATGTGTCCCTCACAGCATTGTTGTGAGAGTGTATTGTGACCACGTGTGTGAAACACAGTCCTGGCACACCGAGCACTCCCATCAAGCGTTAACGTTATTGGGATGATGTGATTGTCGTCAGTGTCATGGTTGTGCCTCTGTCACCAAATCAGCCTCCGGATTTTAGTGACATGCGCTGCCTCAGGGATGCTTTCCTCCCTCTGGACCTTCCCCCCCGGACCCCCTTAACCCCGGGGCTGCAGGCCGTGGCCCGGGCCCGGCCCCCCCCACTTGTGTGGAGTGTACCACACCCATCCGTTGACGTGGTCCGTGTCTGCTTTCCGTGCCGGTGGCCGAGCTGAGTGGTTGGGACAGAGACCCTATGGCCTCCAAAGCCTAAAATATTCACCATCTGGCTTTTGGCGGAAAGTTTGCCAAGCCAGTGTCGCACACTCTTGCAGGGCCGGCCTGTGCTTCTCCACGGCACTTCCCTCTGTGGGAAGGACACGGTTACCTGTGCCTGTCTGTGCCCTGTCTGTCCCCGTCCCCGCCCCGCCGAAGGCCCCCTGAGCTAGGGACCCGGCCCCCGGGCGCCTCGCCTGCCCTCGCGGCTCCTTCGGGCCGGATCTCCGGGCTGCTGGCCGGGCCCCGCGGGCGCAGGGCTGGGGAAGCGGCTCCGGGCCGCCGGCTGCTGACTCCGCACTCCCTCCCCGGGAAGCGCTGACGCGGCAGTTTTCACACGGTGGTGCGAGCCCGGCTCACAGGGGTGTTTTCCACCGTTTTCCAAAGCCCTGGCTCCCGCCCTAGAAGCAGGATGTTAAGGTTTTCATTGATCACCAGAGAGCCCGGGAGCGTCTGGAAGGCTTCCGATGCACTCAGTGGTCCCGGCTTCCCACCCACGGCCTCGCCGCCTCTCCCAGGATGGCCGGGCTGCTGCAGCCGGGGGACAGCCGAGGGGTCCTGCGGAGGGCGGGACCAGGGGGGCAGCTCCCAGGAGGCCTTCCCCCCCCCCCCCCCCCCCCCCCCCCCCCCCCCCGATCTGGCAGTCAGACCGGGCTGCGTGGCAGGACCCGACCAGGCCCAGGGACAGGAATGTGCCTCTTGCAGTCCCAGGAATGGGAGGAACGCGGCGGCCTCCGTTGGCTCCTCGGGATGGGGGTTCGAGCTACAGCTCCGGGCTCCCTCTCCAGCAGTCAGGCACCCCCTCCACACCTGCCAAGGAGAGGCCCCAGATGTGTTCATGGGTTTTTGCACCCCGGACACACGTGCCAAGGGCCTGCTGGGAGCCAGACACTCGCAGTGAGCCAGGCACCCAGTGGAACGAGGCAAAGACCTGCCCGCCTGGAGCTTGGGCATCAGCAGGGGACACAGGCAGCAGAAGCCGTGAGGGGACAGGGCGTGGCACAGGAAGGCGCCCCAGGAGGCCAGCCAGCGTGAGCAGGACCAAGATGGCCGGCGGCCTCCCTGACCCTCCTGTGCGGCTGTGCCCACTTCTCCGGCCTGCTCACCCGCCGTGGGCACCGAGGCCCGCTGACTCTAGCACTGGGAACAGCCCGTCGTGGGTCTCTCAGAGGCCGTGGTTAGTGCCAGCATGGCCTGGAGCTGCTGCTGGGCCGTCTGCCTCTGCGAGAGCCCCCGCGCCCCAGAGGGCCGCCCCCCTCCACCCTGGGCAGTGACTGTGCCGGCAGCTCCCCACCAACAAAGAGACTGTGAGAACGGAAATGGAGAAACCTTCTCAGTTTCTGGGCCATGGAGGAAAAGGGCCAGGAATGCCGCGTTTTCAATCCCCATCCCCCTGTATGTAATGTTTCGTTTGTATAAGTGAACTAATATTTTCCTGGAGAGCAAAAATCATAAAGAACGTTGACCCCCAGAGAGGGCAAGTAACGTTTGTGTGTGCCTTGGAACTGATGAAGACATTTCCAGATTCTCTTAGCCCCGCCTCCAAGTGGCTGCACCAACCGACAGGTTTTCTCTCAGGAGGCCTCGGCAGCAGAGCAAGGCCATGGAAAATCTCCGCACGGGCCTCGGCCGTCTGTGCTCGCGCCTTCCGAACTGCTCTCCATACCTTCATCGTCTTCCTTGTTTCATTGCCTCTTGGGTAAAAGCCCGGCTTTGGAGTCAGGCAGACCTGAGTTCAAAGCCCGGCTCCAGCACTTAGCTGTGGCACCTCGAGCAATCGGCTTAACCCCCCTGAGCCTCAGTTTTCTTGTTGGTGAAACGGTGGTAGGAATCGATACTTCACACGGGCTTACCTGGCGGGGCTGGGGCTGGGCCGGAAGAGCCCTTAGCACAGTGCCCGGCACGTGCCCACCACTCAGGATTTCTGGCACCAGCCCCTCACAGGGGGGGCCCTGATGTCGTCCTAATGGAGGGACAGTGTGACACAGAGCAGGGGACAGGAAGCAGAGGGCCCTCGCCTCAAGTCCAACTCACCAGTCACCAGCTGCGCCCAGTACCACTGCTGCCTAACCAGCCACCCGGGAACCTAGTGGCACAGAACCACCATTTTGTTACATGCACAGGTTCTGTGGGCCCAGAAATAGGACAGGACGCAGCCATGATGACTTGTCTCTGCTTCACAAATCCAGGGCCTCTGCCAGAAAGTCAAAGGTTGAGAGGGACTCAGTGGCTCAGCTAGAGTCTTCTGGATGTGCGTGCTGCTTGCTGGCTGTTGATGGGGCCGCAGCTGGTGCAGAACACGTATGTACGTGTGGCCTCCCACGTGGCCTGGTCTTCCTTTCCGAACGGCAGCCTCAGAGCGGTCAGACTCCCACGTGGCGGTGTTCCCCCAGAGCAAACGTCCCAAGCGCTGGGTCGAAGCTGCATCGCGGCGTCTATGGGACCCTCCTCCAAGTCACGCAGCCTCGCTCCTGCCACACTCTGTTGGTCAAGGCCCACCCTGGTCCCAGGAGAGGGACCAGAGACCCTGCCACTCAACAGGGGCCATGTCAAGAAGTTGTGCTTGTGTGTTAAAACCACCACACCAGCTAGTTCACGGTAGGGAAACAGAGGCTCAAAGATGATGTTGATGATGATGATGATGATGATGATGATGGTGGTGATGATGGCGGCGGCGGCAGCTAGCACGCACTGAGCTTGTACTTGCTACCAGATACTGTTGTAAGCACTTCCTGTGTCTATTCAGGACCCTCACACCTACCCTGTGAGGTGAGGGCGGATACCCACATTCTGTAGGGGCAGGTGCTGGGGCAGGAAGGGGCAGAGCCAGCCGCTAAGCCCAGGGGTCTGGACTGGTGGTCGCCTGTCTCCCACACGTGGAACAACCAGGACGCGGTCCCAGATGGCTCTGGGCTCTGTCCCCATGCTGCTGTGTCTGTGATCAAAAGTACAGTGTCGATGCCGTCCTCACTGCCCTGGATGACAACCTTGGCGCATCCGTGCTTTCTTGGAGATACTTTTGTGTCACACACTCTCCCTGATTGGTTCTTAGGAGGCTAGTTCTGTGTAAGAGTCATAACTGCAAACCTGATTTGGCATTAAATCTTCGCTCCGCCTAGCTGGGGGCATGGGGCCTGATCTCTCATGGTCAGGGCTGGGGTGCCCTGCCCTTCTCCCCTCCAGGCCTTTCTCTACCCCTGTTGGCTTGCTAACCTCAGGGCCTGGCATAGTCTTAGCGACGGGCACTGCTGCCTTGGGGCCCTCCGGGTGATCGTCAGTACACTGATGCTTCCTCAGATTGGCACTTCTGTGGGATCCCACAGGTCCCTTGACCTGGACAGTTGCAAATCCATTCCGGGGCCAC